>JANIJG010003512.1:10234-59608 GCA_024611175.1 Megaceryle torquata
GTTTCTGCCCGGTGGTTTTTTTGTTGGGTGGTTTGGTTTGTTGGTGCTGCGGGGGGGGGGTCGGGGTGCCGGGGCCGGTGGGGGCGCCGCCGGGGGGGGGGGGGGGGGGGGGGGGGGGGGGCAGTCAAACACCCGTCCATTCTGCAGCTCTTCTCATGAAGAAGTTTAAATATTAAAGGAAAACCCAAATTTTAAACATCTTTTACATTAATCGGAGGAATTGAAGTAATAAATTATTCTATCATTGCATCAGGAACTGGAAGACAGATTATAGAGTTCCCTTCAAAGACCATTATTAATGATTTGGAAGTTCAGATCCTCAAATACCACATATGGAAAATTACTTTCAAGCACTCATAGGCCTAATTTTTTTGATACATATATTTGGCATTTCTCACCTAAATTCAACAACTGCAGAGGCAGGATGGAAGCTTTCACCTCCCATGGGATTCTCAGCATTGCACATTGTCTGTCACACTCCTTTTCTGAGCTTGTTCCCTGACTGAGAACAGGGTCACAGGGCCACCCTCCACCAAGGGCTATCACATCTGTATATGGAGAAAAACCTGTCTCCATCCTGGCATCTGTAGCCCATAGAGCTGGTTGATTTGATCTGTTGATCAGGGCTGATCCGACCTGTTGGTGTCACATTTTGAGGAACACAGCAGACTGACAGCTTTCTTACATGTTGGCTTTGCTCCTGCATGGAGATGGCTCTGCTCAGAGCATGCTCCCAGGGGAGACTGAGGTTGATTTGGGGGCTTTGCAATGATCAGAACTGCTCAGGCACTGATGGCAAAATGCAGCTTGCAGTGGCAGCAGCAACACTGGGAGGACCTGTTAAAATTAATTCATTAGTGACTAGACTGCAAAGCCCTGAAAAGTAATTGGTCATGATTCATCACCCACGTTTTAAAAAACCAAACTAAGGCACAAACAAAAGCCCTATCCAGCTGGGGTGAGCAGATCATTCTTTTGTCCTTCTTTTGCATATAGATTTAATTTTGTTATTACATCTGATTATACAAAGCAGGTCTCTGCACTTGGAGTAGTGGAACCTACTCCACTGTCCAGAGCTTTGCAGCAGGGAAGTTTCATACAGACAAGACCTCAGGGCTCTTTTCATGTTTCCAAACAGTATGGTATACATTTTGAAGAAAACCATAGTGAAGTCTGAGCCAAAGTCAGTGAAAACTGTCTTCTCTTTTTTCCTACTGTGAGCTCAGAATCAGCCATACAAACAAAACCTCAAGGAGACAAATCTGTGGAAGGAAAGATTTTCAGACACCCTCAAGGGGAACAGGAAAAATAAAAGGCAGAAAAGAGTTTACATGAATTAGTGTTGTACTCAGAAATCCAAAGGACACTTGAAGCATCCCATGGCAGAGGGGTGGGAAATGGATGAGCTTTAAGGTCCCTTCAACCCAAGCCATTCTATGACTCTGTCATTTCTGGTGACAGTGACTTCAATGCATGTTCCTCCAGGTCACTGTTCAGCTCCACCAAGGGTGTTTTAGAGCAATGAAGTAGAAGTTTCCCTTTGTTTCCAGTGAAAAGGACAAAGCTAATAAAGGCAGGTGAAGGAGGGGAGGAAGCCTAAAGATCAGAGCGTAGGATCCATTCTCCATGAGAGGCAATGCCACTAACTGAGTTTATCAGGATTCTGATCCCATTGTGACCCACAACCACTACAGCAATATAATATGGCACTGTTCAGCTTCCTCTGTTGTGGACATCTCAATTCTGGTTACAGAATACACAACAGACTGTGTTGTCTGAAGTCCTATGCTGATTTGCAGTACCTTTATCTAGAACAGAAACTCGCTCTGTTGCTGAAGGACCTCAGACATTACCTCATGCATAAATATGTTACAGTGTTAATCTATGAAATATTTTTAGATAACAAAATTAACTGGTTCAAAACTTAATTAATCCTTTTTCCTTCCCAAATGGTTTCCTTCAAATGGTACTTGAAATAGTTTTACTTTCCCCCATTGTCTGTCTAATGCACTGATGAACTTTTCCTTCTGAGCTTCTCCGTATGGTAATTGTCTGCTCATCCAACCATCCCTTCTGATAATTAAGCAAGTTAATATAGAGTGATCTTTAAAAATTAAACTTCTTTCCTTGTTAAGCAAAAGCAGAATTGCTGTTGATGTTTAAAGGGGTTGGGTTTTAACTTTTTCATTTAAAAGAACAATTATTGCCTTTGAAAATAATTACAATATTTGGGAACTCACCTGCTGCAGAGATGTTGGTGAAAATATTACTTTGCATTAACTAATACAAAGGCTTTGTATTAAATAATATAATGAGCTTTTCTAGGGAGTTTCAAACAGTAGGTCTCATGATCACTTAATCAGGGTAGACTGAGCAAAACAAAGAGAAAACAAAGGAACTCATAAACCAGTCAGGAATATGGATGATGCTCTTACCTGATAGTGTCCTCTTCTGCTTGGATGATCCCTAAGGTTCAAGCTATGTACACATCAGCCATCTCACCTTCTTGGTCACCAATGCTTGATGCTGTTATATCCTGGTCTGCAAATTTAATCAACATTCAAGATGCACTATGTGGAACCCAGGCATGTCAGCCTCCCATTGCAGGTCCATGGTATCCATGCTGTCATCCAAAGCCAGCATCTCATCAGTGTTTCCCCACTGGAGGTCACTTACTGAGGGTCCTTCTCTTCCTCAGTGTAGCCCCTCACCATGTGTACAGCACAGAGCAGAGGACTTTACCTACCCAGTTACACATCTGGATCCAGGAGCGCTTCGGCAGCCGCTCACCCACAGCAGAGCTGGCCCCTGGCTCATTTCACTGTGTCATGTTACTGAGCCAACTCTAAATCATTTTCATTTTCAACAGAGACAAAGGCAGAATTCTTCCATCGTGCTCCACATCAGACAGACAGCAGCCCACTCGGAGTTTAAATTCTGCCAAGGAGGAAAATGTCTTCACATGACCACATTGAAATGCATTACATAGATAAACATTGCACAAATGAAACATGCATACACACATATAAATACATATATTTTATATATAGTTTAGGTAGATAGACAGAGATGATAGATAGATAGATAGATAGATAGATAGATAGATAGATAGATAGATAGATAGATAGATAGATAGATGAATGATAGATTGATCTATGTATGTATAGCAGCTCATGTTTGTTGTACAAGAGCTGCCTGGCAAACAGGAAGAGAATGGGGTCAGCACCAGCAAGCTCGAGGAATGCCTCATAGTGCAAAGCAGGCTTAGAGCACACAGCAATCCACCTTGTTAAGGCCATAAACTAGAAAATGTTTAGGGGATGAAAAGCCTGCAAGCTTTGTTCATGCAAGCACTTTCACAAGCCTCATATTCCCTTTGGTACTGGCTGACCCACCTTGTACAGTGAGCAGGAAGGGACTGATGCTTTGATGGAAGTCTTTTACTTTTTTACTTCTTGATCAAAGTTTGCAGTGGGAAAGGCTTTGATCAGTCAAAGTGAAGTGCAGCGGTGAAGAAGAGGAAAGCAGACTCCAGTTTCTCAACCAAGCCAGAAACAGGGAGGGGAAGCAGCTGCTAAAACTTCACAAAAAAACTGCACAAAGTCTTCAGTCTTTAAAAACTGCCATGGAAATGCAGAATGGCTTAAGCAGGTGATGATGATCAGAGAGTTGGCTGGAGCTTGCCAGGCAAGATGAGACAAGAGACGGGGCAGGGGGCGAGGGCAGTAAAGGTTAATCACCAGTAAGGTTAAAGGAAATTAAAAGTATATGTGCAAAAAAGTGCTGGGAATAGAGAGTAGGCCTAGGAATAACCACTGAGTGGGATGGCATTAATGATGACTCAAAAGTGGCAGAGAAGTTATTGAAAGTTGGGCTGCCTACGGATCTAGGCATTTGTCTTCGTATCGAAGGTCTTCATTATATGCCAATAAAACTTGCAGCCATCTGGTTCTGAACCACTGGAGCCCATCTCTGCTCTGATTGCCCAGAGCTCTGGGTAAGTCACCTCCTCACCCTCCAGCAAAATGGCTCCTGCCATGGAAATGGAAAAATCACTGTAGTTACAGAAAGGTCAACCAAAACGAATGAGATCATCAAGCCAAATGTATTGCATCCTGGAACAAACAGGCCCAGGGCGAGTGGTTGAGGAACAGTGGCATTAATCAGTCTTATTTATCAGCCAGACCTTGGGCTAAAACCGTTATTGCTCTATAACCAGAAGGAAGTAATCAATTTGTAAGCTGGAGTTGTAATCAGATGGGTTTTGTTAGTCCACATATGCAGTTGATAACAGTGCTCTGCCAGATACCTCATCTGTGTCCAAGTGAACTTCAGGCTATCACTGTGAATATGTCAGAAGGAGCAACTAAAAGTTTAGCAGCAAACATGTGCCTTCCCCTGTCCTATTAATACCCTTAGAGCAAAACACATCCTAATCCAAATAGCTCAAGTACCACCTGCCCTTCTTAAAAGTGAATGCTGTGCTATAATTGAAGTGATGCATGCCTAAAGGTGTGTGAGAAAGAGAGCAGAAGAGATGAGGAAAATGAAGGCATTGTAGGTTATGAAATACAAGTGGCCATAACTTACTTTAAAAGCCCTTTTTCTTATTTGAAAAAAAAAAAAAGTGAACTGCCATGTATCCTGCTCAAACTGCACAGATGACAGGCATCTGTCTGGACCAGGTGGCCCTGCCTTGCTGCACTGCATGTGCTAAGAGAGGATGAGGAAAATAAAGAGACAAAGAAATTTGTCCTTTTTTGAAAAAGCTGATGAACAGATACAGAATAAGCATTTTTCTCCTTGCTATATAATAATGCATCATGGGGATGAATGAGACAGGAGGGCAGCTCAACTGTGCTCAGCTTGGGAGCATCAAGATGCACCAATGGCTTTGATGGCCACAGCCAAGTTTGGCTTGAGAAAGGGGGTTATTTGGCTCAGCACCCCTGGAATTACACCTGCCTCTGGTCAGAGAAATTTGTCTTTTGACTGTGTAAAACTAACATGAGCTGTAGTGCAGTAAACCACCCCATTATGTTGCTCCCAGCTCTCTCACTAATGGCAGACAACAAACCAGACAGTGACTTGATGAAGGAAAATGTCTGTGCTGTTCCTCACATGTGTTAATGTCTCCTGGCTTTTGGGGTAACCTTTACAGTGCTTTATGTATTCAGCACAAGCAGCCAAAGAGGACAGTAGTGTGAAACTCCCCACAAGAGCCCAGACTTCAGCCTCAGTGGCTGAGCACTTATTTGAACAGGACCTTGATTTGTTCTGAGGAAGGCAGCTGTCAAACCACTCAGGGAGCTGTGCTTTGTGAGTAACCATGATATTTAAACCCCACGACCTTTTAAAAGGTGTAAGATCCAGCTTAAAGGGCAGCCTTCCTGAAATAAATTACTCTGAAACCTTTTAGGTCAGGTTTTTTTGTTTGTTTGTTTGTTTGTTTTGTTGTTGGTTTTTTTTTTAACATCACATTATTTTACTATGAGAAGATTAATCACTAATACCTGGCAATTTATTTGCAAGCTACATTTCTTTATGATGTATTTGTACAGCACCATGCACACCCTTATCTATTATCCAGATCCCAAGGAGTTACTTAGTGCAAATAAATCAATGCAGGTTATTGATTAAATTATATAAATACTCTTGGAACTTGAGCAAATGAAAGTTTCTGCAGCCATTCTCAAATGTCTCACTTATGGTCTGGAAGCTGGCATATTATGGGCTAAAGAAAGCCAAGGAGGCTGGTGAGCTCAGCATGGACCCTGCAGCTGGGTTCCTGTGGCTGCTTGTGCTTTCCTGCCTGACACAAGTCCTCATTTGCATTACTGGTGCATGCTGCAATCCAAGTGAGAAGAGGAGAGGTGTGATTTTGTCTTCTTTTGACCAGGCTGCAAGCTATCTGCACAGCATGCTAGACCCCTTTAATGATGGATGTGATGACCAGTAACAGGCTGCAGTCTGTGAACCGGTACCTGAACAGACAGAGAACAAACAGATGGCAAGAAAGCACCCACAAAGTCACATCACTGTTTTCCTTAAGCCCCCTGCTGTAAAATTCCCCTTGTCATCAGGCCTGTGCAAATACTGGCCAGGAAGACATGTTGTGTATCCTGCCATCCTCCTCCATCTCCACCTGGCTGCTGTGTCTTGTCTCCTGCCCTGGGAAGTGCCTTGGGCAGCTGCTCTGGTCAGGCTGCAGCTGCTCACAGCAGTCCTGCCCTGCCCGTGCCTAAAGACACAAGGGCCCTAAAGCAAGCAAATAAATTGTATGTTCATGGAGATACCAGCTTGTGAGCATTGCAAGTCAAGTATCCCAAATTAATTGACATTCTTGACGGAATCTTTCTGTGTCTCTGTTTCTTATCTATAAAGCAGTAATGTTTCTCCCCTGCCTTACTGGGCTTCACAGAGACAAATTAATTAATGGTTCGCATGTGAAATAAACAAACGTGACTGCAGTAATGAGTGTCATGGAAAAAAAAATGAGCAGAAACAGTATTTCATCTTTACAGCAAGGCTGAGAAGTATGCAGTAAACAAGGGCTGGGGCCACACACTGAATGACAGGAAGAAAACAGAGTTTTGAATTGTTGCCCACTGCTTTGCATCAGGCAGTCTGCTCAGCAACTGAGGCAGGGCCCCTGTGGAAAAAACAGCATTTGATCATATAATGAGCCATTGCTGGAAGCCCAGGAAAGGGGCTGCACTTCAGGATAGAACTTTTCCTGCTCCTCACACGCTTGACTTTGCATTTTGAACACTGTCATATAAATTTGTCTGTTAGCTTATATAATTTAACAAAAATTTAATAAAGTTTATGAAGCTCATCTGTACTATCACAGCTGCATGCAGGACTGGGGCCTTTGAAAGTGCATTTGTTAAATATGAAATGGTTTGAATTATCCTGACAAATGCAAAAAACAAAGATCTTACATAATTCACTGCATCTGGCAAAGATAGAATTTTACATGTCATAACAACACGTATCAAAAGAATTATGTAAAACTCACCCATAATTTAAAATGTCACTGGAATTGCTTCATAATTAGGGCAAGGTCTTTAAAAGGCTCCCTGTGGAAGTGGAATCCTCTGTGACAGAGACTCAGATGAAGGCAAATAGGTAAAACATAGCTGTAAGAAAATGTACTTTTGTTGTATGGTGGAACTGGAAATTCCAACAGCATTAACAATGTCTCTGTGCTCCAGCAGCACCAAGTGAGCTGGAGGTGGCCTCCACATCCTGCAGAGATCGTGGCTTCTTTTATAGGCAGAAGGTTGTCAGGTTTGTGCACTGCACACTGAAACTGCAGTACAAAGACAAGCTTTGGATTCCCTGTGACTCCACAGGACATCGTGGTCCTTCCAGCCTGTCTCCCATGCCAGGCCAATGCGACGGGTCATGCTGGGGCTTGGGGAGAAACCACATGCTACAAAAATTGGTGAGGCTAGAAATGTCTCATCCTTCATTAACGTGTGTGTTCAGCAGAGTTTTACAGGAATTGGCGAGGAGAAATGAAAAGCAGATGGCAGGGAACAACTTAGTGACACCTGACATCGAAGAGCAAAGAGTTATTATTTAGACGTACCAAGTCTCTGCCACACCCACGGGGAGAGAGCAGGCATGACCTACTTGAAGAATTAAGAATTCACCAGGAAATGGGTTTTAGGATTCAGGAGACAGTCCACCCTGTAAATCCAAATTTCTGTTGTGAAAACCCAGTATTGGCTTATGACTAAGCTTGAAATGCTGCTTTGTTATTCGAGCTAAAAACGCTCTCCTCCTGCCCTGACTTCTGGCAGCACTCCAGTTGCACCCAGTCACTTCACAGTGTGTTGCAGATGATGCTGAGCTGCGGCAAAAGGCTCTCGTGATAGCAGGGGCTCCAGTACCAGAACAGCAGCTCACAGTGCAGCGAATGCACCTTGCCAAGAAACTGGGGTAAAAACCAAATCTGCCTTCCAAAGCACAGTGAACAGTGGCATGTTGTTGTATATACAGTAAGAAATGGGGCTGACATGTGAGGAAGGAAGGAGTCAGGGGTGGGGCTGTGTGCATCACTGGGTGGCTGGAGCTGCCAGAAGCTGCAGGGATGATGTGCCTGCCCCACGCTGCCCCTCGGCTACCTGCACAGGACTTGGCAAGAGCCAGTGAAGAGACACAAACCTTATATTTGCAGGTGCATAATTCCAATTTAATCTTGCAGGTGCAAAATTTAGACTTGCAGAGTAAACTTTTTTCTCTTCTTGTGTGGGTGGATTTCTGTCCTCCCCAGCAGGTCTCTCCTTCCACATCATGCCTACAAAATACAACATCTTTGCAGGACCATCGCAGCTGCAGAGCAGCAGCTCTGCAATGGGTATGCAGGAGCACCAGTTAGGCACAGGACCCTGAGACAGCCAGTGGTGAGCCTTTGAGGGATCTGTCCAAGTATAACAACTCCAAACTCTGGGCTGGTATTACAACTTTCTTCCACCTTATTTCTTCCTCTGTGTGCAAAAGAACAAGGGAATATTTGTCTGTCTATGAAGAGGGCCTGACCCTGAGCACCTGAACAGCCCTTGCCTGGGGAAAAAACAAAGATGAGATGCTCATTTCACAGCCTCCTTTTCTCCCTCTCCTCTTGTGAAGGGGCTTTCTCTGGGATAGAGAACAAAGTGAGGCAATGTTCCTGATAACATCAAACCCAGGGGGACTCTGGCAGAAAAAGCAAGTTTGAAGCAGGAGAAAGGGAACAAAGGTGGAATGTTTCACTATGGAGGGACACCAGGACTAACCGCAGCCAGCAGAGAACTGCCTGGAGAGGAAAAAGACTTCCCTGATAATGACAAGGAAGGAGCATCCTGGGTACCAAAGAGGCTTTGATAAAGATTGCTCAGGTAGGGTGCATGGGGTGGAAGGATGTTTAACTGATCTGTCTGGCCATGCAAATTTTTGCTCTAGTAACTAAAGAGACACTGAGCTTGGTGCTCTTTTTCCAACTCTGAATCTTTTTGCTTCAGCTGATGGGTTAACTTAACCTGAAGAACTGGGCTTCACCCCTGTGTTGGAAAGGAAAAAGAAAGGATATGGGAAGGAAAAGTTGTGTTTGACAAACTGGAAATCTGGAGCTGGTAGTGTCCATCTCAGACCTCAACAATTGTAACATCAGGGCTCTGTTCCCAGATGCAGATGTTAGAAACATCTGTGCATCACAAGCTGCCCAGAAACCTGAGTGGGGGAAATTTCCAGAGATTGCTCAGTTTGCCAGAGCTTGCCAAGACCAGGAGACAAATACACCAGCCTAATGACAACCTGCTAAGCTTGATTTCTGGCTGCTGCCAGTCCTGCTGTGTTCACTGCTCTCCTGCAGTCTCATCACAATTCCTGGATCCCACTCTCCCCAGATCTATGGCACAAGATAAAAAGAAAACACGAAAACCAAAAGCACCAAAGTAGCAGCTAAAAATCTAGCTTTTCAGACAGAGACAAGCTGAATAAAACAGTAGTAAATTCACCACAAAACCTAAGTAGGTCCTAATTTTTTTTTTTTTTTTTTAAGCTTCTGGATTTTAAGCTTAATTGACTGACCTCATGCTTTGAGTTTTATAAACCTAAGTATAATAGCATCTCGATTTATGCTAACAAATCAACATGTTCATTGCACCACTGCATTTGGCTATGGAAAGCCATCCCCTAACCACAGGCACTATGGGCACCACATTTAACTGTAAACAATCACCCATTAGAAGTCCCTGAGCTCACAGCTGGGCAGAGCTGAGCTCCACTCCAAAAGATGTAAACACGGGAGACAAGGGAGCAGGGGAAGAGGGCTCATTTGTGTTCCTGAGAATTTTTATCAAAAAGTAGGAAGTCCAGTGGAAATCAATAGGGGTTTTCTCCATCAGCTTCAGCAGCTTTTGTAGCTATGGGATTCCTTATGGATTCACCCTCCCACAGGTCTGCTGGCTGCTGCTGGGCTTGGGGGACACATCGCTCCAGGTACCACTGCCTCCATCTTCCCTGGGGCACCAAACAAAAGCCTCTCCCATGCCTTTTCTACAGACCCTGGAGAACACTTACAGCCAGCTGTCACTGGCCCTGTCCTGAAGACACTGAGAAAGGAGGTTTTACGTATTTCATGTCGAACTGCTTAAGTCTGTATTTCCTTTGTTCCCGTGCTGTAGCTCATGGCGCACTGTGTGCGGCAGAGGCCCGGGCTGGGTGAGTCAGCTGCTCCAGTGCCGAGGATGGCGGTTTCCCCAGCAACAGGAGATGGGAGAAGAAGAAAAAACCCCTCCAGAAGAGCTTTATCCCTGTAAACAGGTTCTCATTCTTGTCTTCTCAGCAGCCTGCATGCAAACCTACACAAACACACACACGGAGTCCTGCCACTATAGAAGAAAGTCTTGATTTGCTTATCTGTTTGTTGCTTTGCTTAAGATTTTTATTATTTTTGAAGGTGAAATGTAAAGCAGGAATTGGCGTGATCAAAACTGAGCAATTTGAGACCTCTACAATATGTCCTTTAAGTAGGGAAAGTGAACGACATTGTAACTATTTTTAAATCAAAGGGTAACTAGCAAGTCCTCATAAAAATATCCATGTTTACCCACTACAAAGTGAATTTAATCGCAGCTGCTGGCTCTGGGCTGAAGCAGAGTGGTGAGTTATACAAAAGGCAGCAAAGGGGAATTATCAGATACGCAGTGAATTTTGTATTTGGGGAACATCCCTCTCTAGCCTCAAGGGCTTAGCGACCTATCTCAGCTCCAGAAGACTTCGAAATGCTGATGGAGATTGCCTTGTTTTGTTCCTTTTGCTCTTCTCTCCTGCCCCAGGAGGAAAACTGCATCTGAAACTCCTTTCTGTCTGCATTAGAATCGACATCCCTCGGTTATCCTCACCGCATCTAAAAATAGCACAGGGAAATCCGCCTGAGATCAAAGCGATTCATTTACAAAGCGCTGTGTGAGGACTGAGCTCGGTGATTCTCATTCCCCTCACATCCACTCCAGTCGGATGGCAGGAATCACACCAGCACTTTCAAAACACGGGGAAGGCTCCCCTGCCTCGCCCTGCTGCCTCCCAGGAAAAGCGGTGGGAGGAAAATGATTCAGGGGCTGGTGAGCACAAGGGAGAAGTGGGTTTTTTTCTGCATGTGTTGCAGATGATGCTCCCTCCTGGCTGGGCTTCAGCAGCCCTGCACAAGGTGAAGCAGGAGTGAAAAGACCAGAAAAAAAGAGATACAACCTCAGCACGTAGAGAAAGGAGCATCCAGCCGCCTCAAAATATGACAAAGGAGCCAAGATCATTGAGTGCATGAAATTAGAAATAATGGGTGGACCTACTCATCCTCCAGCAGCCAGCCTGCCCTGGGAGGTGGTGCACAATCCATCCATGCTGCAGGAGGATGCTGCAAAGCTTTCCTCTGAAATCTTCATGCAAACCTCCACTCTGAGGGCTTAATTATGGTTGCTGATTAATTGAGCAATACATAAGCAACAGGGTTAACAGCGTTAGATCTTTGGGACAGTTAACACTGTGCTTTTTAATGTGTCTCTCAGGATGATTTGGCAATTTATGCAACAGATCCTGATACTGGGATTTGCCCCAAGAAAAATTCTGCTTTTTCTTTCTTTTACATGAAAAGGCTTATTGTCAATAAAGTTTTGCAGGACAATAAATAAATAAATAAATAAAAACTATTCATTATATTAGGCTGATCATTTTTAAAGGCTTAGAAAGTAGAATATGAAGCAGAACTGCAGCTGTTGTTTCTCACACACACACAAAAAAAAAGGTAAAGGCATCATTTATAGCCACTGCCACGATCTCTGGACACTCAAGGGTAGCACTACCTGAAGCTCTGTATTTCTCACAAAGTGTGTTGCAAAGCTTTCATCCACACAGGGCTTCTGCTTCTGAGGAACACCAGAGATGGCTTCATGTGGCTTGGCTCAGGGCACGTGGCACAGTGGCATGGTTGCCCTCCCTCCCAATGTGCTGCCCGGGCTCACAGGTGCTTGCAGCATCACTGTCCTCTGGCAAACATCTCCTTGGGGCCAGTGGCAGGCCAGGCTCAGTGCTTTGGTAACAACATCCTGCTGAGACAGGGTCACTGACAGCCAAATTGCAGGTAGTTGGACTGGACATGCATTAAGCAAAGATAGACAGTCTTGGTCATTAATGACTTATATGGTCTATATTGAACTTTGATGGTCAAATGTAATGACTGGGGTAATAATTCATCATAAATCTGATACAAAAATTACCTGAAGCTTTTCAGTTTTGCCAACAACATCTTTCAGCTAGACAAAACATTCAGGGAATAGTTTGGTTATCAACTATAGCTCCTCTTTTTTTTTTTTTTCATTGTGAATTATGTCCTGAAACTCCACTATTCATCAAAAGAAGTCACTTCCCAGTTTACATTAATATAGTGCAGCCAAAAACTATCCTTACAAATCCTTCAGATATTGATCCTGGTGTTTGTTGAAGCCAGTAAGCTGGAAGAGAGTACGTCTCAGACACTTCCATTGATCCAGGTCTCTCCCCTGTATCCCCATCCACATGTTCTCGCCCATCTAATATCCCTGAGAACTGTGTTTTATTGGTGTTGTTTGAACATCTCTCCCTTTTGTGGGGAGTAGAAAGACTGTTTTGGCAGTATTGAAAATCCCTGCTCCCTACCACACCCTCAAAATCCCCAGAATCTTAAAAACTATGTATTCCAACATAAAAACCATTGCCATCCTTGTTTTTATTTCTTTTTAGATGCTTGAGGGGAATAATGTTTTGTTGAGGAATCTGCTACTGATCAGCAGAATATGCAAGAAATGGCAAGGCCATCACAATGCCCAGCACCCAGTGCAGCATTTTCAGAGACATTTATCTGCATTATTATTTACATGCCAGAATCTCTTCACAGAGACAGAAATTACAACATTCTTCTTCCAAACACACAACCAGAAGGGTTTACTGCTTGAGCACTATACCTGGGGCAGGCTCTGGTTGGAGGCTGAATATAAAAATTGCATGCCACAGTCATTTATTTGTTTTATG
Source organism: Megaceryle torquata (assembly GCA_024611175.1). Classification (NCBI taxonomy): domain Eukaryota; kingdom Metazoa; phylum Chordata; class Aves; order Coraciiformes; family Cerylidae; genus Megaceryle; species Megaceryle torquata. The sequence goes on from JANIJG010003512.1 coordinate 23,288, forward strand.
TGAGCTTTGTCAAGGGAAGGCTGGACAAGAACAAGTGAGATCCTGTACCTAAAGGCCAGGACTTGGATGGGTTGCATCTCCAGTGAGGCAGGGCACTGAGCTTCGGAGCTCAGGAAATAACCACAGGCATTTGGCTCCCCCAATCCTGAACTTGCTCTCCCACTGCCTTTTAGATTTTAACACATATTTGTATGGATTTATTACCTATCTGTTTGGGACATCTGAGAGTTTGTACTTAGCACACCCTTTTAAGTAAGTATTTTCTTCTATATAATTTTCATGGCAATGAAGCAGACAGTCCAAGTAATTAAATGAAAATGTGAAGTTTATTTTTAAACAGCCTAAGCTGATATTGGTTTGTAATTAGAACATCAGTGAAAAACTGTGGGAAGGACTGGTGACCAAGTCATTGCTTAAAAGTTCTAAAGAAAGTTTAGGCATTTTTTTCAGATCCTTCTCTGTTAGCACTGCAAATGCCACATACTTTCATACCTTTGACAGTGAGATTTTAGCTTGTCCCAGAGCAGACCTTAGGTGCACTGGCTGCAAACTGCATTTCAATTGCAAAGAGTGAGTGCAAACAAGCTGTAATTGAGAATGTCAGAGACTCCCAACTGACTTAAATAAAAACATCATCAGACTAGAAACCAAGCATGTCCCTCATCTGCTGTAAAAAAAACCCAACCCATCAGTATGGCATAGGATCACTGCTTCTTGCACGAACCACAATCACAACGTCAGGCATATACTGGGAATCCCCAGGCTCTTCGAGGAAGGTGTGGGTAGGAGGGGAGGCACCAGAGGGATTCTTTGCTCAGCGGCTGGTGGACTGACTGGAGAGGGATTTGTGTCTGCTCATATAGACATGGATATTCAAGATATCAGGTGATTCTGACTTCTCTTGTCCTACATATGGATGGATGGAGGGAGATGGGGTCACTACGTTTGCCACATGACTACAGGAAATGTGAGTCAGAAAAGGCAGAGCTCTTCTGAAAACGCAGTAGATGTTTAAACAAACACATCAGCAAATGGAAGAATGGTCTATTTTGTTGTTCCTACAGTCTTGTTTATTACTAAAATTCATTATGCTGCCTTTCATAAATAAGATGCTAAAGGCTTGGAGAAAATCAATGCTAATAAGAACTAAACTATATGAACATTGAACTGGAGCAAAGGGGTATTTTGCCTTTGATTAAGTCATTACCAACCCCCCTGCAGTATCAAATATTTCTCTCTCAAATTGCTCATGAACAACAGTGTGCCTTGAAACGCATGGACAAAAACCATCTTTCCCTTAACAAAGGAAAACCAACCCATAATCCTCCTTTGAAATTGCACTTTTGTTTGCTTTGATATTTTTGTACATAATTAGGACAGTACCATCCCTTAACTGAATAGTGCCTGGGACAGAGAAGGGAAACACAGCAAAGGAGGGAATCGATAGCAGGCTTGGGATTTAGGATTAGTCAATATCCTAAAACTGAGAGTCACTGATGAGTCTCCTCTTGAGAACTTAGAATTAAATGCATCTAAAACATTCCTGAACCCTCTAATCGCCATTAAAAGCACCAAAGGAAACCAAACTTTGCGACTTGAGTCTGGCAGCAGCAGTCTTGTTGACCCTACATGATCCTTAGTTGATGGAGACAAAGCGTGGCCTCTCTAATGTCCACCCACAGGGCAGGGACAGAGCTGTGTTCCTGCCTCACATCACTGCTGGTAGAGGACCAGAGGAGTTCAGGGCAATGCTTGTTAGGGCCATGCCTTCTTCTGCTTTCAAGAATTAATGTATCAATAAATAAAGAAATTGGGTCTTGGCCCTGGCAGCACTCTGTGGTGCCAAAGAGTATCTTTGTGCTGGCATAGCTTTTGTCCAGCAATTAAACCAATGCTGTACTGACCATCTTCTGCCTGGGCATGAACCACTCGATTGTAGACCATCAGAGAGAGTGGTCACATTTCAAATATATGAGTAATACCCGATGGGAAATGACTGCCCCATCATACATTGTTAAAGCAGCTCCCTTCAATATTAAATGAAGATCAGCCAGGCACACCATATTAAAAGCTCGTTTCCTCCAAACCTGTCACAAATGCCAGAGCTACATCACCACTTGTCTTTCCAGATAAAACAGGCAGACCCAGAAACAAAGTAGACAACTCTCACACACTGCAGACAGACCAGTGCCTTGCCATGGCACTGGGACACTTACGCCCATGAAGTACCACTTGCAGCCAGCCAGCTCCTTGAACTGGCCTATGTGACTTTTGGGGGAGGTGGGAGGAAACTGCTCATGCAAAATTTGGATCCACAGCAAAGCCCCTGGCCACTAGCATCTGTTAAAACCAGGGATTCTCTAGGCAGCCTCTGTTCCAAGCTTAAAAGGTCTAAATTTCACTTGTGCATGGTGGAAAAGGGCTGCAAAGACCTGTATCATAGAATCATAGAATCATTTAGGTTAGAAAAGACCTTTAAGATCATAGAGTCCAACCGCAAAGCCAGCACTGCCAAGTCCATCACTAAAACATGTCACTAAGTGCCACGTCTACGTGTCTTTTTAAATACCTCCAGGGATGGTGACTCAACCACTTCCATGGGCAGCCTGTTCCAGGGCTTGACAGCCCTTTTGGCGAAGAGATATTTCCTGATGTCCAGAGGTACTGCAGCAGAAAACCCACCTGAAAGGTCTGGGCTGTTCCATGGGTTCTTCCTGCCCCTGTGCAGTTAGCACATGAAGAGGGGACTCAGCTGCTGCCACCTCTCCTCCCACTGTGGCATCCCCTCTGCTGGCTCCAGCTGTTCCCAGCCACCCTCCACACAAGCAGAGGGATGTGTCAGGATATGCTGCATGCTGTAGGTGGTCCCCAGGTGCCCAGCAGCTCCTCCAGGACTCCAAAGCATGATTTTGAGGCAGCTCTGTTCATTATAGCCATCAACATGCAGAACAGACTTGAGCTTCTGCCCTCCTCTCATCCTTCCTCGCCCTCCACCCACACACTCCCATGACAGATTCATTACATGCTCCTGCTCACACCAGTGTTTTGCAGAGCTCCCTGTAAAAGAGGCAGCTTTTAGCAGGACTGTTTGCTGTCACTGGTGTTATACACCAAGAGGATAAACAGCACATGTAGACGTTCTGTGGGTAAACTGTAGAACAAGATTATCAGCATTATCTCCACGTAATTCAGATTCCTGAAGTTAGTAATTTCCAGTTAAAAATAAAAATATAATAAAATAAAATAAATAAAAATAAAAATAAAAATAAATTATAAAAAATACATTAAACCCCCCCCACCACCACCCACAGGATCAAAATAGAATTTGGCAAAAAGTTTGGGCTAAAATTTAGTATTTTGAAATGGTAAAAAAAGAAATAAAATCAAAAAAATCTGTGAAAACTTTATTGCCCTTTACTAAGAAAAGAACTCAAATTTCAGGAGATCTGTCTTGAGCAGCAGTGGGCTGCAGAGCACAGTAACCAGCACAGTGACATGCTGGTGGTGATGGGTGTGCATCCATGGGCACAGGCTGGGCAGGCAGCACTGCTCCTGCCTGTGTTTCCCAGGATGGCGTGTGATCGAATGAAGTGGGTGAAAAGACCCCCAATCAACACCCAAAGGTTTGCTACGTGGTCCTACAAGCAGTCAGATTACAACTGTGAACACCAGTATGTATAAACACAAACCATTTTTATCCAAAATAGTACATTTGGGTTTAATCCAGGGAGAATTTTCATTAATTCAAAATACAAACTCTGTACGATTTATACATTTAGGTTTAACCAAAGCAGAATCTTTATTAACCATTTCTATCCATGGTCACTCGATGATCCTTAACAGTGCTGTTGGGCTGGCAGCCAAGTGAAAATTCACACTCATAAGTGCTCTGTCCCACATAAAATTGCCTCGTGGCAATGCCAGCCAGTCTCTGTAGGTGTCAAAACCGCGTGTCCAATTATAACTCCCCACAACCACAGCGAGGAACAGGCAGATGGCTATCATATGCTTAAAGTATCATTTCTCCAGGAAAGCACCATTTGTTTGCCCTGTCAAATGAAATATTTTCCTGTTTGATTTTCGTGCCTAAGAGTGAATTAGGAAAACCTGCCGGTGCTGCAGAAACATTCTGTGGTGTTTTGGCAGGGTCCCTGTCGCCGCAGCCGGAGCGGCTCCGGGGGTCCAGCCGCCCAGATGGTGATTAACAGCATCTGGCCTTTTGGCAGCTCATTTGGGCACCCCAGCTGGCAGCCGTGAATTTGCCAGAGGGGAGATCTTGGTGCTGAATGTGTTAGTGGGATTGTCTTGACCTCCTGCATGACATCTCCATTTGACTGAGCAGCCTGCAAGAGGGGTATTATTTCCTTTCCAGTGTCAGGGCTCACGCAGTTTCAGTCTGCCACCTCCACAAAGGGGGCTTAAAATAAAACCATAGTAGATACTCCTTCATGATTTGAGCTAAAATTGTCCAGTGCAGATTGAAGCAGGTTTGCCTGGGGATTCAGAACAGCTCTTCTTTCCTCTCTGTCACCTGACAGGAAAACATTTATAATTAGAGATGGGAGGGGGGGGGGAATCTATTTCAGTGGGGTCTGAACTCAACTGGAGTATCTAGCTGTGGACAAACCCTGACCAAGAAGTGGCTTGTTTATGTACAATTCCTAAATCCACTGCCCCCAAAACTGTATATGCTCAGTGGCTAATGCAGTGACAGTGTTGTGCACCGTGTGCTTGCTGCCCTCATGAACCTTGTGCTGGACCCTCCCTGACTGAGGGGAATGGGAGGCTGAGGTCTGTGCAAGCTTCAGGAGAAGGAGAATTGGAGGAGTCAAAGCTGATCCAGGCCAGATAGATCAAATGGAAGCAGCTGCATTGCTCAAACAGTATGTGTCCTGAAATGGTGCAATGATGGTACTCCCTTGTTTTAAACAAATACACAAATTATTGCAAGTTGTGTAAGAAACTGTGTGATGCTAAAAAATATCTGTACTCTCTGTCAGGCACGCAGTACGTGGTTATGAGAAGTTATGTCTATAAAGTTGATCTAATAAGCGAACACTTATTAGAAGTTTTAGAAAGTGCCTAGTTTGAGCAATTTCCTTACAAGAATCTACTTAATCATATTACCTTTCACACATCTGTTAAATTGGCAGTGTAGTCCAAACAGAAATCATTTTGCTGTACTTCAGAGCTACCCGGTTTTAATGAGTCTCTGGAGGTATAGGGATGGATTTTGCTGCCAACTACCATTCAGCCTCATATCGCAACAGCAATATCAAAATAGAGGAACTCAGCATGTCCCCGCTGTCAGGCTACTCTGTGATGAAGTTGGCACTCACAAAGAGGGAACAAGAGGCATAAGGGATAGACAAGGAAAGGAAAACCAGCAGTGAGACCCAGACCTACTTTCTCAGCTGAGCTAACTGAATATTTTTGCGGTAATGGGTTCTGCTCACAATAAAAATAAAAATTACATGCTCTGTTCAGACTGAAATAAAATCCAAGAACAGATATATTGTTCTATGATCCCAAGGAATTAATCAAATTGTATATAAGTACTGTTTAGGGGAAAGAAGAAAAAACCCTGATAGACTGCAATTTGCTAGGACAAAATACCCATCTGTCTTAACAGCCCTGTGACAAAATCTGGTGCACAGGTGGGTGGTTGCCCCAGTGACATTATACCTTGAAAACAAGCATAGGTACAGTGGAGCCAATCCCTTCTGTCAAAACAAAATGTTTTGAGGACTTTAAAAAAGCCACAGGAAAGTTTTCCCCTCACCCACTAGGAAGACAAGATATGGCAGCAAAAGCTCTGCCATGCACAGTGCAATCCCAACTGCTACTCCATGGCTGAAGGCTCTTAGTAAGCAGGGCCGCAAGAGGTTTGCAGCTTCATAAAACTACAGCATAGTCTCCTTCTCTTGCATGTCCTAACATATGAATAGTTTCTTTATAATCAGTCAAACAGTTGTTGTTTAAAAAAATATCTAAAGCAGTTAAGTATGGGATATGATCATTCTTAGTGGTATAGCTCCACTTTGACAAGAACTCTTCCTTGGAAGGATGATATGCAGAGGCAGTATCAAAATCTAATCAAGAGAAACACCCTTTTCCCTGATAAAGCAAATGCCCTCCCCCTCGGCCCATTGCCATCTCTGCAAAAAAAAAAAAAAACCTGCTAAATCAGTGGTGACTTTTTCAATCAAAAATCAGCGTTCACCTTAGTCAGTGATATTTGTGCACTCAAACCACAATCACACATTATGAAAACTTTTCATTTCCCCCTTTCAAAGGATCCCATTTAAGCACGTGCTTATCTTTAAAAAAATGGGAAAATAACATCAGCAGGATGCAATAATTAAGAGAGCATTGCAGGCTTACGCTTCAAATGTCTAACAGGAAATGTAGGGATAAAGACAAAATTAACTGAATAATTTCCCAAGCTCAATATATATTAGATAATTATATCTAACAGGGAGACTTATCCGCTGATTTTTGCTCAACATCAAGAAACTGGAAAGTCATTAGAGAGAAGAGACTTGAGATAATCAGCTGAAAGCCTTTAGTTGGATTTTGAAAGTTCAGAGGAGAAAGTATGCTAATTTTTTTGAACCTTCAGAAGAACTTCATAGAATCCTCTCCTACCAGCAAGAGCTGCAAAACGAAGGCAGAAAACCACACATGCAAACTGGAGAACAACGAGACGCTAAACCCATTCTGAAACGGCTGCAAAACAGAGCTGCCTCATCTCAGGCTTTGAACAAGAAGCCCCCATGGAGCCCTTCCCCCTACCTTCCCCTTCAGTGCCTGCATTTCATGCCCTGGCTGTGGGTGCTTCCCTCCTCCCAACCCAAGTTGCAGACACTAAAGCAACAGAGAGATGCTCTGTGGTCCCTGAAGCAAGAAAATGCTCCAGGTGCAGAGCTGCTTTGAGGAGCCACAAACCTCTGGCACTGTTGCCTTGACTTGGAAGGAGCATTTTCCAGGTATGGTCCTGTCCCTAGACCTGACGCCCTAGCCTCCCCAAGGCCAATCCTGTGCATGCTCTGGTGTCAAGGATCTCATGAGCTGTGAATTGTATCAGCTCTAAGGATGACCCAGCCATGCCCTAGACATGAGACCTGATGCTCCCATATGACTGCAGAACACTGGCATGATTGCATCTTCACATCCAGTGTCTGAGGTCTGCCCTTTCTACAGGAGTCTAGGGTTGATGAAAAGCACTTCTCTGGCAGAGCACAATGACACCAGCATCAGCTCAGCCTTACAAAACCCACTCGCAAGAGATGAATGAGAGTGTCAAGCGCTGCGATAAACTTCATTAATTCCAGTCACTTGGTTGAATGAGTTTAAAGATTTGTATGTGGTTAACAAGGAATACCAGATTTGGTCAGCTGCTGTCCACTGGGGGGGCAACCACAAAATTTACTGCTGCTTAAGTCACCTTTCATTAAGGATCTCAATTAGCTGATTTGTGAGAGCAATTACAGTACGACTGCTGAAATCAATAGGTACGTTGCAGAGCAGACAGATAGATTGTATTTTCTTGCCTAGCTTCCATTTATAGAGGCCAAATGAGGCTATCACTGGAAAATCTTATAAAGCCTCAGAGCCTCTTAGTTAGAATCTAGTTAGAAGCTAAAATCCCCCCTTCATTTGGCCTCTTGCCTTTCCAGGAGAAGATTGCAGTACGTTTCTTAGCATCTTATAAAGGGTTACCATTGAATGAAGTGGGTTTAAGAGATTCTGATTAAACCCATTCATCTCCGATGAGATGGAACAGAATCAAAATCAAATCCTGGGAAGAATATAGTTGTGGAAGGCAATACATATCAGGCAAAAATTAGGATCCATACAAAGCAGCCCGAAAAGTCTAGGGACATACCCAACAACTGGTCACTTCTGTAGAGTTTGATACATTACAGCAAGAAGAAAAGCAAGGAAACCATCATATCAAATCACCTTCCTCATCCTCCTCAAACCATGAGGAATACACACTAATTCAGGAATTACTCTCATGCCAATTAAACCTCTTCACTAGCAATGAAATCTTTCTTTCCTGAAACCCCTTCTGTAGCTGTCCTAGCATCAAGTAGGACTCAGGCCTATAGTTGGTGACCGCATGGTAGGTTCAGGAGGTGACTGCCACACTGGGTATTTCTGCACGTGTCATGTTTGCTTTGCAGCCCTGTGCTGCTAGGTCCCCATGTTGTCCATGGTGGCCATACTGACCTAGCATTTGGCCTTCCTTAACCCAGCCTTATTTTCACAGGTTCAGTGGCATCAAGTGACTGAAGTTTATCTAGTCATCCCTTGCTTACTGAGCCAGCTTTTCATGAGTGCAATTTGTCTCTGGTAAAGAGAAGTCCTGGAACTTCTCTTGGCTGGCTGTGGTATGAAGATTGAACTAAGCCTCAATAACTTGAATTTGCAGGGCTAAAACGGTGGAATGAGACAGTTACTACAGGTGGAATGATGTGCACAACTTGGGTTATACTTCTAAATATTAATATTCACAATGTTAATATAGTATTCAGAAAGACTAGCAAGGAGCAGGTCCTTACTGGTTAGTCCCTATGTGAATACAGTATCTGGACAGAATATCAGAATGACTTTTCTTGATTCCTTTTAATTCTCTATTTACATGTGAAGCAATGTACTTGTAAATATAATTCCTTATACTGGAAATAATGATATTTTAGCCAGTCGATTGGGGTGGGATTACTCGCAGTTGGCAGCTCTGAATTCACTGTAACACTGCTTCAGGCTGAGCATTTTGCAGTCCAAGTACATAATTGTAAATGGCACTTTTCCTAGAACAGCTGCCTTGGCTTTTGTGTCATCAAAACCCATCAAAGGTGGGTTAGGAATAGGATTCCAACGCATATAGATCATTCTAGCTGCAAATGTTCAGCAACAGCAAAATTAATTCATGAATGAAATGTCATTTCTGAACCCAGCGCTGTATTTTCAGGAAATGACCATTTAGCATGGTGTGTATTTAGCAGTTGTTAGCCAGCTTCTTGGGCAAACTCTGACCTCTGGGTTTGCTAACTCATGGTCCCATTCATGGACTTCATTTAAAAGTAAAGTTGCACAAACTGACCTTCAACAAGGGAGGCTGAAACTGTCGCCTGAAGAACATGAGATTTTGTGTTATGGGCTGGAAATAACACAGGACGAGAAAAACCTGGGTGTAGTCACTGAATAAAGGATGATTAAAGACAGCAGTGTAAATTCAGCAATCAAGTGCAGTCATCTAATCATCCCACCACATGCAGGGTGGCAAAGCTTCCCCTGAAAACTCTTGCAGCCTTTCAACCCTCCTCTGCCAGACTCTGCCTTGTTTTGCAGGGCCCTGCAGCAGTGTGTAGGTGAGTGTTGCACTCTTACTGCCATTTGTGGAAGATCCAAAATTAACTGTAGTCAGGGAATAGGTCTGCATGGCTTTTATGAGGCTTTCTGGCTCAGACCTCAAGGGTCTGGAGGACCAGAACAGTCCACCTTGACCACCTCCCAGGTCAGGAAAGTCTGAATCCGGTCAAAGCCACGTTCACCGATGTCAAGCAACCCACAGGCTCCCACACAGGCACAGATGTCAGGGGTTCACTTACAGGGTGAACCACTCACATCTTCTGGCTGCCTCAGCTTGACAAGTTAAGCATGGATTAGACCCAGACAAACTGTTAAAGCAAAGCACACAGTTCACCAGCTCAACTCTGCCCAGCTGAGCAAGCTCAAATCTGCCTTTATTCAAGACAACCCATGTAAAGTGAGTGACAGTACTTTTGTAAAAGTACCTTTAAGTAACTGAAGTTTTTCTCAATCTTGTTATTAATAAAGAAAAAAAACAACCAAACAAACAACACAGAGCACTCATCTGATATGGTGATAAAATTGGGAAAGCTACCAGGTCAGTTGCAGCAAGGCAGCACAGGAGGAGACAGGGCTTCCCAGTCCCTGGAAGGGGACAGGTCACACTACAGCCACAGCATTTGCTCCCAGCACCCTCCACACAGGTATTTTCAGATGGTGTCATCACTGCAGTACTGCAGCATGCCTGGGGTATTTTCTAACCCAAGACATCACCACACAAATTCTCCCCCTGCCCCTGGTTTGGGGAGGACAGGGCTGGGTTTCTCGGTGCATGCTGACCTGCTCTCCCTCCTGTTGCTGCCTTGCGTGGGGGGCGCAGTGTGGAGAGCCTGTGACAGACAGACAGATGTCATCTGTCAGATGACATCACTGCAGGAAAGCTAAGTCAAAGATGTCAGGTTTGTATTTATCTGTGAAAACCTCAAGGCATGCAAAGAGGCTTTTAACTCTTGATTACTCTCCTGGGGACGCTAAATTTAAGCAGTTTTCTGCCACCCTTTGTGAAGCAAAATCCCCACTGCTAGCAACAGGAATGGCCAGTTACAGACACCTGAAGCTAGAGGAGTTTCAAGCCAGATCAGATTTTGAAGCCTAAACTCTTTTTTCTTGCAATGAAAAGCAGAGAAAACATTTCCTGAGAGAGGTCTACAGACTCACGTGGCAGAAAACCCCAAGTGCCTTTTCTGTCTTGGTCTCTAACTGCCCTCCTGCATCACCAACATGAAAAAAGCAAACAAGTGAAAGACAGCAAGAGTGTGAATAATCTTAATGTAGTTGGTTGAACCCACACCTACAAACATTTTGGTTCACCAAGAAAAAAGCACAAGGGAAAGTAGAACAGGCGTTGAACAACAGATACCTTTGCTGGCACGGTTTTAACAGAAAGATATACCCTGAAGTCAGAAAGCCATGTCCTATTTGCAGAACACGGTTAGCTGAAAGGTGTTTATTTTCCTTGGTTCTGTTCTTCCTCTGCCCCTGAGGCAATCAATACATGTTCTGAAAACCAGTTTTATTCACTTGCACAAAGATCTCTGTACGAGCATATACTTGTGGTACTCCATTTTCCTGAAAAATAAAAATGCTGAACCAAATTATGATCTATTTTTACCTAATCATCCAGGCATGTGTATAACACTGATAGAGCTACATCCATCTATACATCTCCTTTTATAAATGTCAAGGCGGGCTCTGTCCTAATCTGGGAGTCTGAACAGATACATTTTTAAATCAAGCCTGCAAGATGCCTTTTTTATTCCCCAGGATTTCTTGCATGACATCTTAGTGCCCTAAGTGGATTTCAAGTATAGGATAGGATTCTCCTATCTCCCACTCTTTTTACTATAAAAGAACTACTGGTCGAGCCCCACTCTGCACAGGTTTTAAAGGCAGCTGGATTTCCTGAGGTGGTGCATCTGTACCTGAAGCCATCCTGTTGCTGCTGGCCAATAAATCATGTGAACAAAGCTGAAGGAAAGAGGTCTTCACTGACTCTAACAGCAAGCAATAATCTCAACTACCTTGTGGCTCCTTTTTTCTGACTTCCTCACCACACTACTTTCTCATCTGCAGCTGCCTGTGGGAAGCAGTCTCAGAACCCACCAAGGATCTTTGTGATGCTTCAGTTTGGGATCACCCGCTCGAGTTGTAGCTCATGATGCACCATTTCTCCATGGCACTGCTGCCCACGGAGAGGTCAAATGCTGCTGGGGAAAGAAACACTCCAGTGCTGTAGGCAGACAGACCTTGATGCACACAGTATTTGCTGCAATGACTCTTTTCACTACTTGCAAGCATCTGGTCTAGCCTAGAGTACTTCAGAGGTGCTGGTCAGTAGGGATGCTGGTCCATTAGCACTGTGGGCAATGCAACCCTAAGGCTTTAGGCCAGTCAGTGCAGTGTGATAGGGACAGCTACAAAACAACTGATGCTTGAGTTGCGTTGAACACCTCTAAGACTGTGCCCATAACCATGCTATGTATAAAGCAGTGCACAGTTACGCAGCATGGACTGATCAGTTTAATCTGTAAGTCAAAGCATGAGGGTACCAGACATTGTCTGAGCTAGACAGAGTAATGATTTTCTAAGTAGGAACTGGAAAAAAAAAAAAATGCTAGTTTCTTAATACATGCCAAGAGATGGGTTAAAAAAAGAAGACATTTCACTCATTATATAGACACATTCATTTCTTCATACTCAGACAGGACTTCTTTAGTTTTGTTCTAGACCTAATTAGATTTTAAATGAGATTCCAGCACCTATAATAGCTTATTCTGATTGTTCTTTTTATATCATACAGGCACTGAATATTCATTGTGTTCATATGATTAAGTACCAAATCAATAGATATAACTAGTGGACCTGTTAGAATTTATGCTTTGCCTTATAAATACAAAGAATGAAGTCATATCTGATGTGCAGTTCAGCCTCCCTCTTTGAAGAGTTGCTGTGACTGACATGGCTGGTGATCACAATGAAAAGTGGAGGAGAATGAATAATTTAATGAAATTTCTGCATTTAGGATTAAAGTAACCAAAAGGGACTGTTACAATATGGGTTGAGGTGCCAAGGCTTTATCATGGAAAAAGAACAATGTGACTTGAAACAAATCCAAAGGGTCACTGCTTCTAAACCAGCAAATTCTGGAATCTGTCCCCTGGCAAAGGGTGTTCAGGCAGCAGGAAGGAGAGGACCACAGCTGTTAGCCTGAGCAAATGGTGCTTATGAAAAATAATTCAATAGAGAATGGAGAAAAGGAATATTCTTCCAAGTGTAAATTACACACCCTCACCTATGTAAGGCAAAGAAAAACTCACTGTGTTTTCCAAGGGAAAAGAGGCTGACAGTTCATCAGGATGAAAGAAGGGAACCTGTGGTGATATTCCTATTCAAGGTCACGGCAAAGGCAAATGTTTTTTCATTCCTCTATCTCATGTGACAGTCACTGTCTCTAACCACGGTGCAAACCTTTCTCACCAGAAGCACAAACAACCCTCGTGAGCCAGAGACAGTCACTGGCCCTTTCCTGGCTTGCAAGTCTCCATTGCCAATATTGCTTCATCTGTACATCACCAAAATACCAGCACTGAAAAAGGGATCACGTTTGACCACAATATTTCCAACCTTACAATGAAACAACTTCCTGAAGCCATGAGACATGCTGGTGGCAGCTCAGGTCACAGAGAGCAGCCAGTGTGTGTGTCCATCAGTAATGAAGGAGCAGCAGCTCCTTGGTACCTTGATATTACAGTCAGGGATTTTGTTCCCAGTTTCAATAACATGAAAGGTAGAAATTCTCAATCCTGCCCAAATGATTTGGACATGAAAAGAAGTTCAGAGAATGCCAACACCTCTGAGGAAGCACCGGGGAAGATATGCATAGATGGTGTTTGCTCACAGTGAAGGGCAGAGGTGTCAGCCAGTGTAGGTGATGTATGGCTGGGCATTGCATGCCCTCCAGGCAGCAAGGCAGCCAAGTGGCACCAAAGTGGTACAGCTTGGACTTAATATTCTTCAGTCTCCCTCTTACATGACCTACAAGTGATCTGCAACCCCCATATTATTAGCAGCCCCTTCCTTCATAAATGAACCAAATCTTCTCTGTTTAGGAAATAGTGCCCAAGCTAATAAGGCTGTCTCATGGCAAAGTTAATTAGCTCAGGTTCAGCACTGCTGGCTGTGTTGCCTCCAGCTTCCAATCCCATCATTTAAATTACACTTTCAATGTGCACTTGCAGTTCAGAAGCAAAATGTCAATAACAACAATTAATACACTGAAATTACAGCTCCTGTTCAGTGTCATGTGATGCCAACTGACTGACTTCACCAAAGCAACAGCAGCAAATTTTCTGTTAACTCTGGAGAAGGGACATGGGGCAAGAGGAAAATACAAGTGCTATGCCCACAGTAACCTAGTCATGCTTAGGTGCCCTGGCTGGCTTTTCAATACACATTTTCCTTGCCTACAGACTACTACAGCTACAACTTCTGCCATCTCTACTCCCACCGTGGCTTCAGTAGTGTGAGACTTTTACTTTTTTCACCCAGTTGGGATCTTAGATTTCACATGACAATTTTTCATACCTGTTTTCCTTTGACTAAAACATTCTGAATTTTGTTTTCAAATACAACTGGAAGCTTTGGTTTCCACTTGGTGTAGTCAAAAATTATTTCTTTTGTTACCATGGAACGGAGAGGAAGTACCTTCAAAGAAGTTTGAGAAATAAATGATCTCATGTTTGCACAATAACCTGCAGAAGCTGGACCTGATCTACAAGTCAGATCATTACAGCATCACTCCCCACACAGGAATAAATTCAGTTTAAGGTGGCTTGATTGGGAAAATCAGATTAACATAAGCAGTCTGGATTTTTGTTGAATGCCAAAGGACATTCAAGCAGCAAGGGAAACATGGCACAGAGAATCTTGTTAAACACATGCTTTTATTCACCTGCAGAAAGTCAGCCAAAGTATTACAGCAAACCTGTGGAAAGGATGTACACAGCCTTAGATGAGATAGGCAGCCCAGAGGAAACGTTCTGGAATATTTTTCATTACTGCACCAATGCTGGTCACCACTAAATGTAATACCAAACACTGTGAGTCAACATTCCCAAGAGCCCCCTTTGTCTTGCACCACTTGACAGACACAACCTGTGCTGGAACTACATCTTGGGTTTCTAATCCTTCTCTCTGCAAGGTGGATAGGGGAACAAATTGTCCCTAATTTCAGCCATGTCTCCTGCTGAAAAGTCAAGACGACACTAGAAGTCCCATTATTCCTTGAGAAGCTGCCACACATGCAGAGTAGCACCCTGAGCAAGCTGCAAGATCCGCTAGATGCAGCAGTGAACCAGTCTCACCCGGTAGCATCATGTGCAGAATTAAAGAGCTTGCTTTAAAATCAAGAGCAGAACTTATTAACAAGCTACCAGTGAGTCATGCATGCCTATAGTGAAGTTTATTAACTGAGTTTATGTGGCTGCCTGCCTTATTTAAAACCACCAAAGCACACCTATATGTGCTATAAAAAATTCTCCCTCAAGCACCATTTCCAAGTTTTCTGGTAACACTTCTCCATGCCAGTTGAGGGAGATCTGTTTGCTGGGGCTCCAGCTGGTCAGCAGCACATTCCCCTGCACCTCACCCATTCACACACAGTATCCTAAAGCCCAGGTGCATAAAACTCTGCCTTAACATTGCTTCATCTCTTCTCTTCCCACTGCCCTTAAGAGCCATTGCAGAATTAATAAGATAGGGGAAAAAAGTATTTCTTCCACAAGGCAGTGATATAAGACAAGTATATAAGAGATTTTTATAGAAAGTGAGGACCAAATCAGATTCTCTTTGCTAACTGAAGGAGGCGTAATTCTCTGTAACATCAAAATCACAGGTTTTCTGCCAGGTACTAACACCTCTTCCAAAGGTCAGAACCAGGACAGCCCAAACAAACAATGCAGCCAGTCCTGCAGTATCCCCAATACCACATTTAACTGAGGATTCCCAAATATAGCTTACTCCTCCTCTGCTGCTATCTGCAGTAGCAAGAGCCTCGCACACGCTCTGGATGACAAGGCATTAGGCGTCTTCACCAGCATCCTCCCCCACTTTGCCAGGGCATGTGGATTGCTGCCAAAAGAGGCAGTCCTCATTTGGGCAGGAATATCAGCAGTGTAACTGACATCAGGACTCAGAGGCGTGCTCACCACACATCACACCATGGTCTGTTGGGACTCTGTTTTCCCTAGGGTACAGAAAGGTGAAGAGAAAAAGTGCACCTCCTTAAAGCCCAGTGTCTCATGGGCTTGGTTATTCCCTGGAGTGAAACTCTCTGTCACCACAATGTAAGAAAATACATCTCTAGCTCCAGGTCCTAGATATTACAACACTGCTCTCTGACATTACTGCTCTTCAAAAAGCTGTAGGAAATATTATTTTTCCTGGAAAAAGCCTAAGGGATCAGTCTGACTCCTGCCCCAGGTCCTGCCTATCATGTCTGGAAGTTGTCCTTCCCCTTCATTTTGCAGCCCCCATTCCTAGAACTATTTTCTTTGATGTTTTCTATTAATCCCATGTAAGTTTTCACAGCACATTCAATCCTGTTGTGGCCTCTGTCAGCCCGATCCCACCTCTGGACTGCTCCTCAAATGCACTGCCTTTTCCAAATGGAGTTTTGATTAATCTGGGATTGAGCAACCCTGGCCATCTGCTGCCGTCAGAAGAGGGATGAGGCACCACACCAAAACTGATCATTTCTCTGGTGCCCCCTAAGGAAAGACAAGGGGCCAAACCATGCTGTCCTCACTCAGACTTGCCCTACAGGTTTCACCCTTCCATCTGGACACTATTCACAATTTTGGTATTTCTGCAAAATGTCTAGTTCAACCAATTAGTGCTGAATGTGGAGTCTGCTGTGGTTTATATGTTTCAATACAATGGAAAAGCTTTGCTTTTATTGATGGATCTGACACCCCAGGCAAGATAGTAATTACATTAAAAATCCTGTTCCAACTCCCACTGATGCATCTATTTCTGGATGATGCTTAGTCTTGTTGTTTAATTCCCTGTCTTCAGATAAGTTAGAGTGTGAAATTATAACTACATGAGCTACTTTTACCAAGAGATCTACACTGTGCCTCTCTTTAGCTGGTGAAAAGAGGTGCAGTTTCACTTTCTCCTCAGTTTGTACCAGCTGAGAATCTGGCCTCTTAATACTATGTTAAATTATGCTTTCATCAGCTATTAACTTTCATGCCATATTCAGGTTGTTCCTCCTGTTAAACACCTTGGAGATGCTGATTCAACTGGAATCTAGTGAGTCACTTCTTCTGCAAGGAATGAAAATTGCAAATCAGCTGGAGGAAGATCGTGCATGGAGAGGGTGAGGGATGCAGAAGGACAGGGTAAGAGGTGACAACATTGTTGGAACAAACAAACAAGAAGGCAAAGAGCACTGCCACCTACCCTGAGAAGAATTAAGCAAGTGACTGAGGTGGGATTAGGTACTGTTAATTCTCCTTCAGACTTACATGGTCCCATATTAAATTCCACATAGTCTGGTTATCACCTTGAGCAGTGAGGCTATTAAATTCATCAAGCTATGGAGCACTAGGACTGGCTTATGCACTTGGGCCTTTGTGGGTGAAAGAATTTCCTTTCAAATCTGGCAGGGTTTTCTAAATGCAATTTCCAATCCTGTCGCCTGTATGTTTTGGGAAATCAGCACTTTAAGGCAGGAGTTTGTGTTCCCAGACAAGGCTGGGAATTTGTTTCCATCAGCTCTGATGTTTGCCAAGTTTAATGACATTTAGGTCTTGCACAGGGAAAACCTTTCCGTCTTTTGCAATGTGCTAATTACCAATGGGATGTCTCGAGTGAGGTTTGCCTCTATTATATTTCAGAGTAATACCCTGAAAAGCTGCAGATCTGCCCGTGTTCCCACCTCTGCTGTTGATTCACTGGGTTCTCACCCATGGGGTATCTTTATGTCTTTGGGGCAAGTAGCTCCACCTCTGGAGCCTGTGCCTATTACACACTGCCCATCTGCCCTCTCTCCCACAAGAGATCACTTCTGTTTTTCCTGTATATTCCAAATTCCTAAATATTCATGCTAGGAACACAGCAAGAGTGGTGCAACTAGAGCAAGTAAGAACTTCACGATAAGCTGGGAATCACTGCTGGGATCCCCATAAATATCCCAGGAGCCTGCATGAGCTTTGTGCAGGTGCTGTGATGCTATCACTGGTGTCCTAACATGGCATGCAGGATCCCAGATTACCTCTTTGTGAAGACCAGTCTGCAGGAGCAAGGTCCAGTCTCACCAACATGCCAGTGTGGCCAGGGTGCAGCACCAAGGGCTTTGGGATCACCTGCGTTGTACAGGCTCCATTGGAAGTCAACGGGAATAAACATGTGGGCTGAAAGGCCTCCAGAAGAGCTGATTTCTTCCTCCACACTATCAAGGAAACTAGATTTTAGTTGAAGTCAGATGAGATGAATCCCAGCACATTTGCCCAATACATCCTTGCTGGAGTAGAGTGACTTTTAAACTCAGGTTCATTCTTTCCTGCACATCAGCATTTAGAACATGGTTGAAGAAAGCACATTGATCAGAAAGAGTGACAGCTCCTAAACCACTGTTTTCTTTGCTTTGACCTTTGCTTCCTGGCAATCTTCTTTTGGGGTTGCAGAACAGACTTGCTGCTGAGCCATGCCCAGAAATAGGGCACTTATCTCAGTATGGCTGTTCTCACCCCCTGGGGGTGAGCCGTGGGGCCAACACGGCCTCTTCCTTTCGATAGGCATGTTTTCTTATCAAAATAATGCTTTGCCCTAAGAAGTTCCAGAAATTTCATTTCAATTTGACTTAGATATAGTGCTTTCTTCTTTTTGTATGTGAAAAGTTTGACGGGGGTTTTGTGATCGCGTCTCTTCAGCTGAGCTGGGTTCGTTGTGAGGCACAACAAATGAGCCCCACCTACAAAAACATGCTGCACTCACCTCCCTGTTCCTACAGGTTTTCATCAAGCAGGTAAGTGCAAAGTACAGCACATGGTCTGGGTCAGAGCTGCTCCCATGGTCCACTTTTGTTTACACATTAGCAGTCCTGCTTTTGGGTTAAATCACCATGTTTCCTTTGCTTCCCTGAGTAAGGGGAGATAAGAACACTGCTTCTCTCATTTTCCTTATCTCATGAACGTCCCTCTTTGCTTTGCTGAACACCCTCTCTCTCTCAGCTGGCTTTGGCACACTGTCAGCAGTGACAGAGGGGCTGGGGGAAGACAGGTGCCTTTGCAAGGCACAGGGGCTGCTCATTGCCTTCCCACTGAACTCATGTGTATATTTTTCCCAGTTATGGAAAAGTGGGGTTTTAAATTATATTTTTTCCCCCACTTTCTGTGGTTATCACTGGGCTTCAAATAAGGAGCAATTTGTTCAGTTGGTAGATTTATATTTGTGTTGGGGTTACAAATGGAGCCTGTGTTTTGTGAACCACACTTCACTGTGCAAGCAGTAATATGCTAGCTGTTCTGTGAAAATCCTTTCCTCTGACATGTAAAATTAATTTATTTATTGCTAGAAGCCAAAACACACCACCCTGAAGTGGAAATATTATTGTGCCCTTTAGATTTTACTTTGATGAAGCCTACAATACCGTTCCTGTTAACTATCTGCTTAAATCTTAATTAAACAATGTTTCCACGTGAAAAATAATCACATCATCCTCTATAATACAAGGTTCTATAATTGTTCCAAAACAGAAGTATTGGGTTTTAAATATTATGTCAACATAATATCAACAAGATTTGTTGTAGGTTGCAAATTATTTTTAGTTTTATTTCAGTCCTAGCAAGGAAGTAGAAGTTGTAATGACTCTTCACAAAGATTTCCATGCTTCATAAAGATCTGCAAATATGAATTGTTCTTTCTTTGATGAGTGGGTGATTTCAGATTTTTTTTTTTTTTTTTTTATTTAAGGCTTCCCAGAAGCAACACTGAGCAATTGGACCAGTTCCTTCAGCTTTTCCTAAACATCAGTCTAATGACAGAACAGCTCTCTCCATCCCAGCATGCCCATGTGCAGTACTGGCCATTAGAGAAAGACCCTGGAAGTTTGCACCCAGCATGACAATGACTATTTCCAGCCCTCTTAATTCATCTGCTTAAGTGGCTCCCTCCTGCAAGGAGTCGGATATTTAGAAACCTCTCCAGCAGAAGCATGAAGGAAGCATTTTAGGTAGCTTAACAGAGGCTTCAAATCTCTGGAAGTAATTTGATTCTCAGAGCCCAGCCTTTTCCTCAGATACTACAGCACAGAAATCCAAAGGAAACCTTGAAGACAAGACTTATCGATTTAAATGTTTCTGACTTCAGGTTCATCTGGTTTTCTAAAAGTACCCTCAGGCAGAAGGGTTACTCTTTTATTCCATGGTATAAGAAACAACATATAATTACCTTACCCTTCATTTGTTTCCTGGAAACACCTTATGCCAGTGAGTCACCTCCTTTGAGCTCAATATAATCACACACATTTGCTGAATGCCCTTTTCCAAACAAGACTCAACTCTGTGCGACAACAAACTCAGTTAAGAAGCTGAAAAAAATATTCTCTCCTCTATGAAGAAGAAAATTTTCCAAAGCAAAGCTGAAGTGTTATCTCCATTTGTCCCCCTCCTCCTTCAGGATTCCCATTTGAGGCTGACTTAAGAATTTTGGGTCAAACTTTGATCTCGCATACACCCACCTAGAAATACTCCACTAACCGCAGTCTTGAGGTGCTTGCCTAGAGAAAGCAACAGTTTGTGGCAAGAAGATAGTTGAGTTCTTGTTTTTGCAGGCACTGCTGTGACACCACTCCATGGGAGTTTGCCCCTGGGTTTGCCTGGGGAGCAGACAAGGAGGAAAACAACTGAGAAATGTCCTTCCCCATATGAGGTGCATGTCTATCAAAACCGTGGAATGGAGCAGGCTACTTGCCCTGACCACGCTGATGCTACAGTATTCTTGTCTGACACACTTTGCTACTACCTTGCACCTCTAAGATCCAGCTTTTGGTGAAGCTCTCAGGGTGACATGATTTCCATCTCTTACAGGGTCTCTCCCAGACTGGGACCCTGCCAATCTCCCATCCCAGCAGGCAGAATAGCACTGCTGTGTCCCTGCATGGAGCTGGGAAACATGGACAGCCTCAGCTCTGCAGAGAACAACCCTCCTTGATAGTCCTGGGATCAAGCAGCTGCCCCAGGAAGGCTACAAACCTGGGGAGAGGCTGCTAGGATCCATGCAAATTCCTAGCAAGCACTCTGACTGTTTTCTGAAGTTCTCTAAGTCTAATTAATTAAAGCTCTCCATTTCACTCATTTTTGGACCAGATGATTTCAAGACCAGTCCTCACCAGGATCCTGCTCATACTGCATTTTCTCACCAATGGAGAATTTGTAAAACAGAATCACTGCAGCACCACTTTCTGTGAATGTGTTGGGTGGATCAGGGCCCCCTCACAGCCAAAATCACTTTAGATCTGAGCCCATCAGACCTCTGGCCCTTTCCAACATTTTTGTAGATGTCCATATCCCACAGCATTGCTGCTTCTCTGGGTCACAGTCACCAACCTTCTGTTGGATAATGCCTGCTGTCCTGATAAGGACCAAAATCTCTAGCTCAAAAGGGCTTCTTCTTTTAAGCAGAAGCAATCCTACATCTGTGACATTTGTCTGGAGGATGTCAAGATAATGCCATAAGCTACCTCTGCCAAGAACATAGCTGGCAGGGAAAAGTCACTTAGAGCTGGTTTTGTGCTGCCTTCTTCAGTAGTAAACTAATAAACAAGATGAGGAGAGGTCTGCTCAGGCACACACTGATCTTCAGGCTCCACTGCAGTTGCAGTTTGCAGACCAGAAATCTCACAGTGGCACGAGAAGGGAGCAAAGCATGGGCAGATCTCTGATTCCACTACCATCCGAAATTCCCCTCTGTGCACAGGGTGCAATTTCTCCCTCCACGAAGAATCACCAGTCTCCAAGACGGACTCCAGATTGTCTCCAAGCCAGAGTGGAAACAGAGGTCCAGCAAAAGAGACTCCCCCAGTTCCTGAGTGAGCTTTCTAGGATCCTGCAAAACTGATTTTTGGTGTTTCCCTCCCCATTACAGGCTGGATCTTGCAGGGCATATCCTTCACTTTCCCAGTACTGTCTACAGTGGTACAGAGACAACCTTGGGGAGAGCTGGAATGAGCTTTTGCTACATTAAGCTATATTTTAAGATGGAAGTTTGCACCCAGCATGACAATGTGCATGCTAAATTTCCCACACCAAAAAGCTGTCTGATGAAAACTGGAACTGCTGACAACAGTGACAATATAAAGCCATTTTAGTCACTGAAATTACACAGTGGCAGGCTCAGATTCTCACACTGAAAAAAGGAAAAATGATGATTTGGAGCATACAATGAAAGCAACACTTTGCTTCTTGAAATGGATTAGTTTTCTTTGAGATTAAGCCAGTATCCAGAACTGCACAACATGTGCTGATATTACTGGCAAGGTCCAGTTTACAACATCAAAGTGGTCATCTAGTAACACAGAATAATACTGTCATTCTGCTTTTAAGTACTTCTCTAAATGTAGCAGTTACAGTTCAGGTCCCAGAAAATGCAGGGTTTTTTTCTTTCTACAATGCCCTTGCATCACTGAGTTGGCTTTTTTTTCCCGTCCCATGCCCACCAGCACAACCAAGCTGGCCTGGCACAAATTTTGAAGTGTCAGGCACAAGCCAAACTAGGGGAGGACACCCACTCTACCAGGAGCTGGTCCTACAACCAGGCAACCACAGCTCCGTCTCAGCTCTCCCTGCTTGTAATACTGATTTCTTAACCTTAATGGTACGTGGAATAAGAGAAAAATCAAGAAAACATATTGGTGTCTACAGAAAATACTCTCCTGAAGGCATTGCTTCAAGATTCAAACCTGAAGGGCACTTTTAGGTCTAGGGAAAGTAGAAAAAAAAGGGGGTTAGCACCATCTTTCATAAACTAGCCACCATCCTCAAAACCACAGCATCCAGCAAGTGCCAGAGCCCTGCTGACAGCGGGTCTGGTTTCTGATCCCTTCGGCTGGTGTGACAGCCACGGCTAGGAGCACAGGGTGGCGTGACAGCCATGGCTGTGCCACATGCAGCACCCGAACATCTCAGCCTTGTCACACTCCTGCAAGACTCGGCTCTCACTTCCAGAAATCGATGGCAGCTCCTCACCCCCTTGCTGGCTGCGCCTTCCTTCGAGCACAATCCTCACTCACATTCCACAGGTGCCTCCCGTTTGGGGTAAGTTTGCCTGATTTTTGTTGCAACAGCAACAGCTATTGCAGTTGCATTCAAGAGAGGCAAAGGGAAACCTTGGGATGCTGCAGAGAGGACCTCCTCCTCGGGGATGTGCTAGTTATCACATAGCCATGGCAACTGCTCCTGCTGGTGCTGCTGTCCCCATCCAATGAATGGGAAATGTCACTGTGCAGTGTCCAGGAACCTGCTTTCCAAGCACAGAGAGCAGCTGCTGCTCCAGCAACCTTCACAGTGCTCACTGGGAACATCCTTGGCTGGATCTATCAGTTCTCAAAACTTCATCACCGGCATAATTGCAAAGAGAGCATTAAAAGCATTTGGGGGATTCCATCACCTCCTGAAACATCTGCTACCTTGAGAGATGCTTGTCTTGGCAGCAGGTGTATAGCAAACAAAAGGAAATGACATTTGACAAAGATTGTAATTAAATCCTGAAGAGGATATTGTGACAGCCAAAAATAAAAATAAGCTCATAGAGAGCTTAGGGAAAATCATGGAGTGCATCTCCACTGCACCACTGCACACTGGTCTACAGGCAAAGGCCACTCTAGGAATACCTGAGCTTAAAGACCTGGTGGGGGAGGAGAGAAAAACCAAGGAGGTACACCTCTAAAAACACCCTGCTCAGATGCTGTTTTCCAGAGACAGGGTGGTGGGTGATCCCCAAGTCCAGACCAGGCCAGTCTTTGTGTTTCCCTGCTCTATCAGAGATCTGTGGTGCACGGGCAGATTTCATCATACAGATGGCATGGTGTTACTAGAAAGGCCACACAAGCACCAGCAGCAAAGCCCAGCCACGGGGGCCCCCAGCAGCTTGCCTGTACCTTCTGCTCCAGCTCCTCTTCCTGGGGATGCAGGAAGCACTGCCAACCCACACACACTGCCTGCCCCTGCCCTCTCTCCTTGCCCCTCAAATCCTCCTGAAATAAACATGCTGTGTGCAGCACCCCAAAACCTGCCCAGCGTGAGCTTCTGCTAACCACCCAGCCCATCAACCAGCAGCTCAAAGCTGGCAAGAAGTTGGGCTCTGACTGCCCAAGCAGCAGCTCAGAGTCTCCTCTGCATGGAGGTGCACCAAGGTAACACTGGCAGGACACTCTTTGGGTCTTGGGGAGAAGAGAGTGCAAAATGGTGAAAAGAGAGAAGGGGAAAACATAGGTTTATAGACAAGCTGATCATTTACATCCTTTAAAGAAATTCAGGTAATGATTTGCAATTGCCTTTGCCTGGTTTGTTTTGGGTTTTTTTATATCCCAACCCAGAAGAAATGTTGCTTTAAACATTCAGTTTAGTTATAATGAGGAAGTGTTTGAAGACACTAAACAAGAAATTCTCAGAATTGTATAACTTTTTCCATTTTGACTCAGGGACAGCCAGCCTGAGGCTTACCTCATATTAAATTTAGGCTTCTTTAAAATTTATCAGCTGGATTTAATGTAATATTTTGTCTTGTTATTATACACTGTAATCATGTGTGCAGATGCAAGTCTAGCTGTGAGAAGCACTACTGAGCACATAACATGGTTTTTCTTGCCCTCCCAGTCAAAAAATTAAGGATTTGTGCCCACTTTTGCAAAACAGCATCTAAGGAAAGTCCCTTTTGTGTGCAGATCAATTACTTTCTATGACATCATCAACCTAGACAGCAGCAACACCATTAAAGGAAAATGCTTGCAAAAAACTACCTTCCCACCACTAAACTAGCTCTGGAACTGATTTATCCTTGTTCAGGTAAGTTACCCTTAAAACTACGTCCAGGAGTAACGTTTCAAAGGCAGTGAAAACCAGTGACCCCAGTTACCTTTGAAAAAGTCTCCCCTGCTTTTAGCTATAACCCGAAGCTCTTCCCTTGATTCTCCAGGAGCACTAAAGCAAGGAAAGGTGACTTCCAGCTTGATCATTGAAAAAGCAATTTCCCCACCACAGATGCAAACACACACCCTACTGAAGTCCAGTTTCTTGATGATTTGGGGGAAAAAAAATAAATTACCTCTTCCCAGCAGCTTTTGGAATTGCTCTGAGGTTTCCCAGGTCCCTCTCCTGGCTCCTACACATTCTGCAAAACTGTTTCATCACCCACACATCACTTGCTGTGTTCAGCGACTCCTCATCCTTAAGATCTGGTGCAAGAGCTACAAGGGTGACTAACGGCAGCGGTGCCACATCTTTCCACAGAGGCTGAAATCCCTCCTCTGGCAGTCACTTGTGCTCCCACTTGTCTTCGCCGTACTATTTCTTGCCACATTATTTATTTTTTAGTTTTGTCCATATGTGAGTCTGGTGTGTACCTATGTCCATACCCCTCTACCATGCTATAATGAGTTGTCTCACACTGTAGCTTCCATACAGCTGCTAAAAAGAGGAGTGTTTTAAATAAACACTTAGGGGAAGGGAAAGGATAAATTAATTCACGAGGGGAAGGGGAAGGGGAACTCATGTTCACAAGGAAGCACTGGCACCACATGACATCATCCCCAAGGGGGCCACAGGGCTTGTTTCAACAGGCTGTTTTCTGTTCACAGGGCAGACTTCAGCTGTGACAAAAGTCACCTGGAGCTGGTGCTAAAATTATTTAAAAATAGAAGAAAAGAGCCACCTGTGAGAGCTCTCAGCCACATATGCCACAGGGACACAGACCAGTGGAAAAGTCACCTCCATGAAACAATTAGGCAATTCAAAAGGAAGATTTTCCAATAGTTTTCATAGTGGTTTCTAAAAACCAGAGAGCAACAGGGATGCTGATGGAGAGGCTGAGATAAGCCCAGGAAGTCTGGCTGATAGCCAGGAAAACAACCGAGTGCAGCTGTCTGTAACAACCCAAAGCTCTGTTTGCAGACAGTCACGGCTGCTGCTGTCAGAGGGTTAAAAATCAGTGATGGCAGCTAAAAGGCCAGAAAAATGTAACAAATAAAAATCAAGAGGACACCTGATTGTGGGCAGCCAGTGCCAGTGGCCCAGAGCACTGAGCAAGTCTCAGCTGGGAGCTGGGTTAATAAGGAGACCCCATGGTGAGGGCTGCAGGTGGCTGCCCACGGACCCCTGGGGCAAAGGGGGCTTCCCCTCTCGCTGCCAGAGGCTGTGGAGCCACAGGGAGGAGATCCTCCTTGGGATTGTCCACAGGAGGAGAGATTTTTTTTTTTTTTTTTTTCCCAATCCGCTGCTGGTGATTCTGAAGTTGAGGACTGCACGTTGAAATAATCATTACAGCAATGTGTCTATGGGCTCCAAAGAGGAGTAGTTGCATTCCTGGAATCACCAGGCACTGCCCTTATGTCAGCAGTTGTGGAAAAGAGCCAAACTGGGCTCTCTATAGGAAGAAATTTGGATAATTTTGATTTCCTATTTACCTACAGCAGAGCAAAGACTTCTCTGTCGATAAACCCTTGAGTGTAAAGTAGAATGAGGAAGGAAGACAGGATGAAAGAGGAAACTTAACAAAATGACAGATTCCTTATTATGATCAAATTTATTTAGAGGTGAATCTGAGCCCCAAACTAGCAGTTAGACACCCCTAAAGCATGGGTGCAAATACCAGCTTTGAAGGTACAAAGTTGCTGGTACTTAGATCTAGACTCTACAAAGGATTTAACTGTAAGTGGAGAATTGCCCATTCAAGAGTTTTTATACTTGTTTCTTGACTCTGCCTCTGTTTGCAGGGGCTCTTCAGTATCCTGACCCCCAGGATACTACAAAGAGAATTCTGCGGGGTTCAAGTCAGTCCTGATAGACAGATTTGCATCTGAATTGCTTAGCTTTTTATGGACCGAGAAAGAACAAACACTCCAGGAGACAAAATAGTACCCAGCCTAAAAAGCACAGGATGGGCAAGGCCAGGAGGACACAGCAAAGCAGGGTGGAGGGACTTGGTACAAGCCCCTTGCTGGAAGACCAGCTGCTGGTGGGACACATATGATACAGTAAGGGCAGGAGGAGGGAGGGGCTGCTTCAAGAAAATGAAAGCAAAGCCACATTCACTACCAGGAAAGCATTGTCAAGACTGGGGATGCTACAGGGCAGCAGAATAACAGGGCTATGGGGTTACTTGTAATAATAGAGCAGGAGTATGGTACAAGGCACAGCTGGTCCACAGAGTCATTTGTACATCCCTCCTAAATGTGGGAGCTGCTGAGGGGATACCTGTCTGGCAGCTGACAGTGCACTGAACTCAAATGGTCTCCACAAGGCACCGCTCCATTTCTTAAAGTGATCACTATCCCAGGCCCATCCCTCCCATGAGGTCATCTGCTAACTGAAATATATAGAACAAGGACTTCCTCTCAATCACCTGTTCAGTGGTAAGGTAGCTGTGAATTAAGTGATTATGTATATATCTATGCTTATACACACAGCAGAAGAGATCATCTTGAAAAGAAATAAACCACACATACAAAAAAAAACCCAACACCAAATACCCACCCACATACACAGAAAAACCAACCAACCAACCAGAAGACCAAACCTGAAACATCAAGGAAGGGACTTCTTTTGGCCTGTGAGACAACCGAGTTCTCAAATAACAACTACCAATTGGGATATTTAACATCCTTCCTCCCCCACTTAAAATAAATAAATAAAGCAGACAAGCAAGACTGCCATCCCGTCAAAGCCTCTGGGAAACAGGGACAAGCGAGAGGAATGGTGCAAATCAATCTGCATTACTTTACCTCATCAGAAAGACTTGAAGGGACTACAGAATATTTTCATTAATCTTGTATGCTGCTGCTCCATGTCATCTGAAATCACATCAAGATGGGATGAAGTCAGCAGCCACCAGCAGCACGTGGGCCAGAGGAAAGAAAGAGGGGAGACGGGACAGACCTCTCACCACAACCATATTGGAAGAGAAGGAAGGAAGCTTAATGCCAAGCCCAGGTTCTTCCAAGTGAGCAAGAGTTTTGCAGTAACTGATGAAGAGGGGCTGCTGAGAGAAGCACCTTTGAGTCCAGTGGTTCTCCATCTTTCTGGATGGCCAGGAGTAAGGACTGACCTGGGTCAGACTTGCCTACACTGGAGCAGCACATCTCTGCATGTCCCAGTTGAGCTGTGTAGTTTCATAGCTCCCCAGGGCAGATGGTGCAGAGAGTCAGCCTGTCAACGTGTCCAGGTTCAGCAGGAGCCTGTCAGGGTCTGCCATGGCTCAGCGGGAGAAGCACTGGTCCTCCTGCCTCTTTTTGGCAGTGAGCAAGGGCACAGAGTACACCCCTGCTCTAGACAGCCAGCATGCAATGGGAAAACACCTGGCATGTCCTCAAAACCATTAAACCACAGGATCACACCTTCCCAATTTATTTGAGGGCTATTTTAAAGGTGGCCATAGCCAGCAAGAAGATTCCCATATCCACATTAGGCTTTGCTTTTCTACCATACTGAAGTCATTATGCTGCTAGCATCAGCACAGCTTCTAGCAAGGAGAAGGTGGCCTTGTGTATGTAGCCAACGAAGCAGTTGGCCTCTCAGTCCACAATAATACACTCCTTAGTGGCCCATGGACCTGTGAATGAGTTAACCCCAGCAACACAAGCTGTCCCAATTAAAAAATAAATCAATCTGTGCACACAGCCTCCCAAAATGATTTAACTCTGCCCCCTGGGTTGAATCCTGACTAAATCTGACACACTTTCAAGTGTCTGCCTTTCAACACATAGTCTGTCTCTTTGTTTGCAGCTGCCACAGTGTGAAATGCTCCAGGTTTATGCCTTGAGTCTTGCTTCTATTCATGTACCTGTGGCAATAGCACAGAGATATACTGAAGGTAGCTATATTTGAGCTTTTTCAACCAGAAAATTTCTAGCTGTCCTAATTTGAGGCTGTGTGTAGTCAATAGGAGGGGGTAGGCACAAAAAAAAATAAAAAAGAAAAAAAAAATCCAGAAAAAAAGCCAAACCTAACCCAACACTGGATCCTATAAAACAGCTCCTGCATGATGCTTTCAGTTCAAATCCAATTTGACATTAATACTTGCCTCAACATCCCGAGAGAAAACAAACATGCTGAGACTGAATGTATAACCCAAATCTGAAGATTTGTTCATCAAGTTGGGTTAGGCTTATAATGGGAAAAAAAAAAATTAAAAAATCAAAAAAAAAAGGTAAAAGTACCGAGCTCTAAATCTTTAACTCTAGTAATTGTCAAGCCAAAGTTGCAAAGACACCGAGAAGTCACCTGGCACAGAGACACCCACCCTCTGTGCTACATAGGCACTCTTTGAAGAAGATAAGAGGAGTCAGAAACAAGCACAAAAGGAAAAGTGGCTTCCAATACCTGGCATCATTTCACCTCCCTTGGACAAGCAGCGTCAGAGCAACTGTTACAGGTTGGGACTCTCCCCAGCATTACTGTCATGTCCTTGCTGATGGAAAACTGAGCAATATTTCATAAGCTACTTATTCAGCCCACGTTGCCCTCTTTTGTTCCCAGAAAGGCTCTAGAAGGGAAGTTTCAGCATCCTCCTATGCACACACACAATCCCTGGTATTCCCTCTGTCTGTCTGTCCCTCCAGCCCATCTGCAGGCCCTTATTGGCCAGTCTTGACTGTGAGGACCCCATTATGGAGATACCTTAAAATCATCTGGGCACCAGCTGATCACAAGTGGGCCATGTACAGTCTCAGCACATTCATTTCCCCGTGAACATACCTAAGGCACAAATTTGTTTAACTCCAAATTGTCTCTTCTGGGGATTTTGATTTCATGAAAAGCACATTTTTTGACCTAGACATGAAATCCAGCTGTAAAACACAACAAAGTCAAATAGCCATAAATCTGGCTTTCCTCATTCACTTGAAAGTAACAGAAAATTACCATCCTCAAAGTTTTCCACATCATTCCACTGGTTTTATTAGCCAAAGTTTTAATGCCTCTCATTAATCAGCTCTGAAAAACAATAAATTGCTAGTATGGAAATGTACTGTAAGAGCTACAAAATTAAGTTGGTACTCCAAGCAATTCACTGACAAACAACTTCAAGAATCATGTTCACCTTGTCACTGACATAATTACTGCATTAACCAATGGGAAATTCCTTCCTCTCAGTAGCCATGGAAATATTTAAAGATTGCCAAAGCCCTGCAATTATGGATTTCCCAATAGTTTCCCATGTGATGTGGGAACTCAGTGTATCGTGCACAGAAAGTCAGGGCTTCATGCCACAGAATGCAAAAATGTATTTTAATTATCACAACAGAAAGTAATAGTTGGTCAAAAGACAGAAACCAAAAAAGCTCAAAATCAATATAAGACTGCCACCAGCTTGTAGAATGTGTCTTATCTGCCTTGTTAGAATCAAACAGAGCCATATGCTGTATCTATCAAAGGTTGCGAAACAAGGCAATTCAATTTTTGCGAATGTGAAGCTATCATAGTTATGAATATGGATGAGGCTGCAGACAGCGGGGCCTCTGTGCAACCCATCAAACATTGCTGGAGCAAGTAGAATGGAAAAGACTCTATCAGAATTACTCTGGCCCCCAACCAGCTACCAGAGCTGTTAACCTGAGGAAGCAGAGCATGGCAAGAACAGCTCATCCCTTGAGTGCCATGACTGGGATAAGACTGAGGCTGTGCAAAGCAGGTCTGGGTGACAAGAGGAGACATCTGCACCCAAGGCAGTACTACCCTTGTCCTGGATGCATCAGCACTGGGCTCCACAGTCACATAAAGGGAAGCACAGCCCACCCTGGGCAACCTCCCTCCTTCCCCATTTTTCCCATTCTCCTGATGTTCTCCTTCCTTCTTTTCCTTCTGAGTCATCTCCAGAGATATTCTGTTGCATTCACCTGTCTCACCTCCTCCATGTCTTCCTGGTCCCCCCAGTGCCAGCACATCTCCACATCACCATCTCGGCCCCATAAGTGCCACAACACTGTCACCTCTAGGTTCTGTCATTCCCACATCTGTTTCTGCCATCAACTAGCTGGGCAGAGGTCACACAGGGCCATCCAGAGATCACCTTTTAGAGCAAAACTCTGCCTTCTCTTTCCAGTCATTTTAATTCTCCAGTACAGAGTTCAGTCTAACAAAAGGAAGTGGCCCTTCCCCACTTCTTTGCTGCATGAGTCCTGTGCTGCAGGAGCTGACTTTATTAATTCTTACAAGTAGATTATTAAAACTGGGCAAATGCATCAACCTGGAAAAAGAGGCTGCTGAAGGGATCTGCTGTCATCAGAGGAGGAGCCCAGACTCCTCTGGTGCTGCACAGAGAGGAATTCACCATCAACTTCAGCTCTGCCCAGCACAAATGACCTGCCTTCAGCTCTTCCACAGGGCACACGTGATTTCTCAGCAATAAAATCTCCAGCAGACTCAGCAGTTGACTTTAGCAAGCAATGCCAATCTATGTATTATTTATCTTTGACACTTGAGATCACAGCAGTTAAAAGCACTTCCCTCAATTTTCTTGTTTTGCTTCTGCTTGTGTCATTATCCTCGCAACACTTTGAGTCTAATTGAGTCTGGATGTGCCAAGCGAAAAGAAAATCTCAGACATGCTTGATATAAAAAGTTGCTACTCCGTCTTTGTAAGAGACCATCATTCCACAAATCCTTTAAGTGCTGGACTGTCCCCGCTCTAGGAATGTTGCTGGAGTGAAAACACACTAATTTGTTCTGCTTCTACTCATTGATGCAAGTTAGAAAGTACATACAAGAAACATCAATCCTTCAGTGGTCAGCCCTGTCTCCTCAACTCATCTTCCCCCAGAAAAGTTCCTCAAACATAACACTTCTGAGCAACACAACAATGAGGGAGAACACGCCTCACACTAGGGCATTTCTTCCCCTTTACTGAATAGCTTTAAGTGCCTGAACTTTGCCTTTGGATAAGCCTATAAAATAGACTTAATGAAGCACTGCCACTGCAGATCCAGAGCACTTTGGTCACTCATTTGGCCTTTTTCCCCCATCTCAGAACTGCCATTAGCCCACTTCATACTTACACAAAAAAGCTCACACCAAATCTTTTCTCTCCACAAAGCTAATTTACTGCCTGGTTTTCTGCTGAAACTACAGAGGTGTATAATAGAGCTAATCTTGAGGGAATTTTGCTTGTGAAATTACCTTGCTGGTCTTTCACTTTTCTTATTTTGTTGAATCATTCAGGAGACTGCCTCAGCCAAAATCCAGACTGGCTATACCGAACGGCACGCACAAAGCACAGCAGTTCCCATTTGTTTTCCTTTGTCAGTGTCTGCAGAGACATGAGAAGAGGAAAAAAAAGAGGTCAGCTGCTAAATGGCTCTTCTTGCTCTGCCATGTGCCTTGCTTCATGGTGAGGCTTCCTTTGGGGACAAACTTTTCAATAACAAGGGAGTCATTTGGTTTCACACAGCAGCACATTTCCCCAAAGCTACCTAAGGGTTAAAATGATTCCAGAAACCATATTCCTTTCAAATACACATGAAGACCACCAAATACAGGCCAGGAGGGTTTGGAAGCTCAGTGGATGCTGACTTACTCCATTTACTGGCTGGCCAGATCTCTCAGGACATCAAGTGACTGATGCAATGCTCTTGGTAGATATTCCATAAAATGCCTTAGAAACATAAAAATCCCAGGTTTGCTAATGAGATGAGATGGTATCTGAAAATGCAGTGTCCTAACAGAGGAAGTCAACCTTGGCATCTGCCTGCAGCTACTTGCACCGTTGTTGGCATTCATACAGCAGGAAATAAAAATACTTCTGTGGCTGACAGAGAACAGTGGTTATAGAGCTGAAAGCATCAGGATTTGTAAATGTGGAATTAAGCCCTTATTGAATTTGTGATTATTTCTCAATAGCAAATCGGGTAGGTCTTTCATTTAATGTGCTGATTACAGATGACTCACCTTTCCAGACAAATCAGGGTTTAATCAAAGAATAACAGCCTAAAGCAACATCATTGCTGAGCTGAAAATGTGGAAGAGGCTGATGGGGACAGACCTTATACAGCATCTCCCACACCACACAGCAGACAGTAGTGAACTGCATCAGCCACCCTTACACCTTACATCAGCAGTGAACTGCATCAGCCACCCTTACACAGGGTTATGGTCCAAAACCTGGGTTAAGTTAGAAATAACATGAATACTGCAAGTGGATAAACTGAATATCATATTAATACCACATCAACTGACTTTCTCAACGTTTCCCTTACACAAAAGGAGAACAAGGGGCCTCGATGGCAAAAAGTACGTGCACTTACTGCATAACACAAACCACCACGATGCACGCTGGCTTTTGTGGATAGATACCCTGGGCACAGATAACTACATAAACTAACGTACCACAACGTGAATGTAACTTAATTCTCAAACTGGATTGATACTTAAGCCTCCAACCATGCAGATATTTTTGTGTAAGTACAGTGATATTTCCATTTACTTCAGTGGGACAGCTCACAGGCTTTATATTAAGCCCATTCTGAAGTGTTTGCATGCTTTAGTCACACCAAATATCATTTTCCTGCTAAGATACCCTCGAGTGGCTCATGAATTCAGCAACCCCTAGATTCCAGTGCTGCTGCGTCTATCACCAACCCTGCATGACATACAGTAATTATAGGCTGCTGTCAGACTAGTCACATCCTCAACAAGTAGAGTTGAGCTCTTGAACATCAGTGTGCCAACCAAACAAACACAGAGCTCCTCTAAAGAGAGAGATTAGCTGAAAGAAAGGAGGCCAAATCCTGCTCTCATTTACCCCTCTTGGATGGGCTGCATGGATTTGGCTGCCAAGATGATTTGGCAAGTTGCAGCCCTCCAGCAGCATGGACTCTTGCACAACTCCTGTGAACAGAATGCAAATGCAGAAGCTGAGCTGGAGGGGACGTGCCCATCGGCCGCTGTGACGCTTTCTCTGCCACTGATGTCGGTGCAGCCCTGCAGATGGTTTACACTGGATCCCAATTTACACACCTTTCTTAAGTTAGATTTCCAGTTCTGACTGACTGAAAGTACTCATCTTCAAACTCCCTATCTCCCACCAAAGTCACACAGTACAATCCAGGATGGTTATTTTTTCTGAGTAAGGCGGGGGAGGGGGGAATTGTTTCATCTTAAATAAAAAGAAAAAAAAACGGGGGGACTTTCCTCAAAAATGCTGAATAGAGACTAAGCCTGATATTCTAGAAGTAAACTATCAGATTAAGTCCTAGACACCAGTTCCCTGAAGACAAGGTAATGGGACTGTGTAATTCTCATTCAGAATCAAAGTGAATCAAAAACCAAAACAACATATTTCATTCAAAGTCTCGAACAGGAACACAGCCAGGTTTCACCAACTGCTGTGCCAGGAAGTTCCCTGATAGGGTACATTTGTTACCAAGGCTATTCATCTTTCCCTTTTCTTTTGTTGATAGGGATTCCAAGATTTAGTGGGAAACTGCCCATCTGCTGGAGTGTAGAATATGGAGATAATGGGTCTAATTTTGCTCTGACATCCAAGACAGCCCTAGTGATTTCAGTGTGGTCAGGTCTGATATGACCTTACTCTCTCCCTTTGCAACCATACTCTGGGAGGATGGAGAAGCTCAGCTTTGGAAATTCAAATGAAGGGAAGGAAACTGTGGTGGAAACAACTTCAAGGGATTTTACTGCTCCACAAAGAAGCTGAGGAAAACACACAGCTGGCTCTCTGCATGAGCCTGGGTCCAGCAAATTAAGGGCAGATTTCTCCCTAAGAGGACTGATCTCGTTCAGCTTACCAGAGCTGGAGCAGGAGCAGCCATGAGCTGGTAAAGGGACAACAAGGAAACATCTCCCTGGCCAAAAGGAAGAAGGAAGAGAACAGGAGATTTATTTTTTTTTTTTTTTCTCCCAGATAAGACTGTCCAGAAGGTGCATGTGTAACTCAGACAGAAATACTCAACAATTTAGGCAGGGACCCACCTCATTTCTAAGCTAGCCTGCTCAGGCTGGATGCAATCATGGATATGTGCAGGCCTGTCCCACAATGCAAGCAAGTCCCTAATGGGACCTGGGTCCAGATTTCCAGCCAGTCCCTGATGTTGGTAAAGGGGAGGTCTCCATTCAGCAATGGCACTGGTTGTTCACAAAAGAGCAAAACAGAAAGCAAACCAACCCAGAAAACATCATGCTTAATGCAACAAAGCAGCTTCAGATAAGGAGAAACGAGAGGGTCTATCCTTTGAGGGCACTAATAAAACATTGATAGATCTCTAGAAGAGGTTGGAAACATACTTTTGTGGTCTATCATATCTAAAGACTTAGGAGGAGTAGGAAAGAGGAGGCTCACTCATTTCTGGTGTTATTGCCAGGGCTGTTCTCCACCAGCACCTCTTAATCCTGCACACCTGCTGGAGACACCCAAGACCTCTGCAGACTTTCTATTTCTCTTCTCCTGTCAGGTGACTCACACAGGTGGTAGATCCTGTCCCATGAACTGCAAGCCCAAGTTAGGAAAAAGCCCATTATTTATCCTGGTGCAAGTCAGGAGGGACAGCCTGGCCAGCCAGGGGTCCCATTGTGGGCAGAATAGCCTCAGGGAAGAGAAAAATTTTGCCCCAGTGATGGCACTACAAAGATTTTAGGGCATACCCATCCCACTACAGCCAGTTTAGCCAAAATAGATATATGGCAACCACTTGAGTATTTTCTTGGGCAAATTTTGCATCCTGCAGTATTTGCCTACCCTTGTGAACAGGTAGGCAGTGCCAGAGCTGGTCGCAGGTCTGCACATGCTGCAGCAAGAGCATCCCCTGCCTACAGTCTAGGGGGAAATACTTCATTCCATCCCCCAAAAGGCCAGTGCAGTCACTCACAGCTGGGTATGTGGACCTCTAGTCCCATTTCAAAACACAAGAAGACCTCTGTGTTTAATTTGGATGAGGTAGGCTTTTATATATAGTATCAGTCTGTGACCATATGCTACAGAGTAGCTACGCTTCTATTTATATAATTATTTTATAGTGTCAAGGGTATTAACAAATGATGAAGTGCTAAAAATAAGTCTAAGAAGGATGTATGCAACAAGGATTGGGGTTTATATGGAAGACAAGATTGTGTAAAACTAAGAACAACAGAGCTTCAAAGTTTTATTTCCTGTAAATCAATCAACAGATCTCAAAGTGTGGCCTGAGAATTTATAAACTTAATTATTTTTTTTTTGTACTTACTAGATTTGTAAATCAGCAGTGCTATTTCCAAACATATTTTATGATGTGTAAATCCGTTTCTTGATTTAAAAGAACAGCTAAACTTCTTTGTGTCTTGTAATGGTCTTTAAAGTTTTGGGGTTATGGTTTGCTGACTGTTTTGTACATCTGTAGCAACACACAGTCTAGGGCCCAAGCTGTAAAGAAATGCAGATTTAAAAAAAATAATAAAATAATCCTGGCATGTAAGGCAATGGGAAAGCAATGTTTTTCTCACCAGGAAATAATTTTACAAATGGAACCCGTATTTCTGTAAATAAACATCTGCCTTCTCATTAGCTTCACATCAACCTATACTGAAATATACATCAGAGAAGTCTGTCAAAGTAATCACAAAGGAAAAACAAGAGCAGAGTTTAAAAGCAAAGCCTTCAAAAACTGTTATGCTTTTCAAGTTTAAGTAGTAAATAGGACAGGAGAATGACAGGAGAGTTGGCAACAGAATCCCATCACTTAAA
>JANIJG010003514.1:0-45011 GCA_024611175.1 Megaceryle torquata
GCCCCTGTACTCAGCACTGGTGAGGCCTCACCTCGCGTACTGGGTGCAGTTCTGGGCCCCTCACTTCAAGAAGGATACTGAGGTGCTGGAGCAGGTCCAGAGGAGAGTGACAAGGCTGGTGAAGGGACTGGAGGGAAAGTTTCATGAGGAGAGGTTGAGGGAGCTGGGGTTGTTCAGCCTAGAGAAGAGGAGGCTCAGGGGGCACCTCATCACTCTCTACAACTACCTGAAAGGAAGTTGTAGTCAGGCAGGGGCTGAGCTCTTCTCCCAGGCATCTAGTGACAGGATGAGAGGGCATGGCCTGAAGGTGCACCAGGGAAGGTTTAGGTTGCATATTAGGAAGCACTTCCTCACAGGAAGGGTGATGAGACACTGGAATGGACTGCCCAGGGAGGTGGTGGAGTCATCATACCTAGAGGTGTTTAAGGAAAGTTTGGATGTGGTGCTTGATGACATGGCCTAGCTGATGTCATGGTGTTGGGTCATAGGCTGGACTTGATAATCTTGAAGGTCTATTCCAGCCTCAGTAATTCTGTGATTCTGTGACTTACATTCATAAACTCTTATTTCCAGAACAAATATCTTTGAAGTTCAGCTTGGGCAGCTGCTTGTCTTGCAAATAAAAACAAATTTTAAAAGCACACACTCCAACTAATATGTAACCTGCCATATATATGTACTTACTTGAAAGTTCTTTCAAGTAATTAACAAAAATTATGTGGATAAATGGAAATATCTTAGCAAATACATATATAGGGAAATCCCTGAAATGACCTTGTTTTTATTTTCTTGAGTGCACATTCTCTTTTTTATTATTATTATTTTTTAGAATTAAAATATTGCTTTCTTGGTTTTTAATCATTATGGGAAGATGAGAAAAATTAAGTTGCTTTCTTCTGTAAGAATAACCAATTATTTCAAATTCTTTTTTAAACAACTACAAAAGGCATTTAAAAATAATAATAATAATTAAAAAAAAAAAAGAGTCAAAAGAAAATAATTACTGCTTTAAAAATTAGGGGAAGGTTTGAAGTAGGGTTTTGATAAATCTGTTTTCCAAACAACTATATTCCTAGAAAAGCCCTCCTAGAAAAAGGCAAAGTGCAGAATATTTAAAAAAGCAGAAGGGTGAATAGAGTTCTTGATGGTATAAGAGAAAGAAAGTATTTTCCAGCACGGCTGTCTACTTCCACTTAAAAGATTTAAGTGTGTATCTAATTACCCACATCTGAAAATGTTAGCTTGTGGTTTACCAAAGGCCAAAGTGAGATGAGTTTGCAAGACAGGGTTAGTCTCTAATTTAGTTACCTAGATCGGGTTACCTTTTGCATTGCTAAGATATTCTCTCCTCCCCATTGCTTCTGAGCATTTATGCTGGTACTCAGATGTACTGGGGACACTGACCACAGCCGCAACTGACCTGATTTGTGTTCCACTCCCCAACAGAATAAAACAAACAAACAAACAAAACAAAACAAAAAAAAAAGCAACCAAAACAAAACAAAATGTATCTATAGAGGTGAGCCTTCATACAACAGTTTCTGTGTGCAAAGAAGCTGGGAACTGGAGAACTGGAGCAAGTAGGGGACAACCAGTAATCCTAGGAAAAGCTTCTAAAGAACTCCTCCTACTGAGAGGTTTTATTAAGTCTCTGTATCAAGTTTCTGTAGGTCTACCGTACTTTAAGCTATAAATCACCCATTTTACCCCAAAGCAGGAAAGTGCAGGCAGCCTGTATTCAAAGAGAAGCAGTGGAATGCCCATTCTCTAATTCCCTCCATTATTTCACTGTTAGCTGGGAAAAACTTGCAGGATGTTAAGTGTCTGAAAGTACTGTAAAAAAAAAAAAAAAAAATTGTTTCACAGGCTGAAATGTGGCCAGAGTCCTTTTTTCTTCACAGCTCCCACTTTTTGTTGACTGCCTCATGCATGCTATTTTATACCTGTATCTACTCTGTATGATCACATTAATTACATTCCATTCTTTCCACTTTGATATCTCATTAAAATCTTATAAATGATCATGCAGTGACCTTGAAGGACATGCATAATACATGAAAGTAAACCTGCAGTAAAATGTATTCTTTCACTCCTGACTGGCTACATCCCACATTTCTTTTTCCTATCCCAAATGACCCCAATATGGGGAGTTATGCTAGCTGAGCCAAGGTATGCAGTAGTGTGCAAATCCACTAACTCCATTAGCTTTCCCTACTGATGACAGCTGCAATATGTTAATGGCTTATGTTTGGATGTGATGGCCCTGCTACTACTTAGGGCACTATGCTAATTACCATAAGATGGTGACAACAGGTGCAAGTGTCACTTCATATCAGCATCATGTGCATGAGAAAAATAGCTAGCAGCACCAAAAGCAACTCAAGAAAATGTAAACTTTAGTCAGCAGCCTGCGATTCTCTGAAGAACTATTCTTTAATGCTTATGATTAAAGGATTTACAGATGGATATTGTTGCTTTTTCTGCAAGTACAGTAATTTTGAATTCATAAGGATGTCTTCATAAGCTATTTAAAGTTACGTTTCAACAACACACACTATGTGGCAGTTCAAGTAAGATGCAGAAGGCCTGCATTTATGAAGATTTCCTTACAGAACAAAAGTTTCACTAAGCTGCTTTTGCTGCAGTGAATACGTATTGGAACAGACATGATTTCCAGCTGCATGAAATCACTGTGCTCTGCTGGCCTTGTGCTCCACTCTATTGTCACATTTCCTTATGTATATGTACACTTGTCCTCCTCCCTCTTTGTCAGGGTTTAGTACAACCCTTTTCTTAATAGCAAGCAATTTACTCAAGCCCAGTGGTGGCCCTCCAGCAGACTAAGCCAGTAAGATGGCTGCCATTTTGCCCTTAGCATAGTCTTACTGTCATAAGAGAAATTTAATGGAAAGCACATGGACACACCTTAATCCTTTGTTAGCAACAAGAATACATTAGGACACGGCTTTATGTGAAGTAGTGAATAGCTATTATATTTTGTTATTAAAAATGTTTTTCACAAAACATTTTTACTGTTGTTACTAACACTTGTCACTACATTAATCCAGTAAAATCTAAGATAAAACCTGAAAAAGGAACTACTTTTGGATTTTTAAATTAAAAAGAGTAAGACTGTACTGAGTGCTCTCACCTAACTCAGATGTAACTACAACAGGCCTGTCAAATAAATTTAAGACTCTTTTTCCAAAGGCTAAAGTGTGTAAATGTAAAGCTAAAATATTAGTTGCATTTTAAAATAAAATGCAAGACTGTATATTTGCAGAAGATTTCAAATTTATATAAAAGGAAACCTGGTTAAACCTCTCTAAGCTGCAGACCAGCACAATTTTTGCCCAGTTTGAGAATTTCTGTTTATATGTGTTACTTAACAGAACCACTGTTCAGGTGCTTTGTGGTCTCCATTCTTTCACACGGCTGAGGTTCATCAGGTGGACTCCTCTCATGATACCTTATCCCTCCACTTTACCCCTCCCACAAAATAAGTTGAGAACATAAGAGGAACAGAAATTTGTCCAGAGATGCCAGTAGATCAAATTAAATAGGAGAAACTACAGACCTTGTGAGGTCATATTTACAGTAAAAATAACATATTTATCAGCCTAAATATTATTTATGTTATAAACAGATTCTCCATAATTTCCTAGCCTTCCTACAAGGTTTCTTTTTCAGTTGGTTTGGATTGTTTTTTAAGTACCAGGCAGTTTCTGTACATGAAAATCTGCCATGTCATTTCTTACATGAGAGGTGT
This sequence comes from Megaceryle torquata, assembly GCA_024611175.1. Lineage (NCBI taxonomy): Eukaryota > Metazoa > Chordata > Aves > Coraciiformes > Cerylidae > Megaceryle > Megaceryle torquata. The sequence goes on from JANIJG010003514.1 coordinate 3,770, forward strand.
GTTTCCTCATACCCTGAATATAACAGCACCATGTTGTGATTGATTTTTTACTGACATATAGAAGTATTGCCAAGTAAAGCAGACAAAGGAAAAGGTCAGTGATGAGCCTCAATTCTGAAATGAAAATACTAGGGACATTGCTTGAAAATTTGCCCCTAAACGATACCCCATGATCCTTACTGATTTTAAAGCTGTAGTAGGAACAGTCATGATGACTGACTTTGATCTTTTGCATAACCACAGCCACAGAATACACAAGTAATTTTAATGAATCCAGGTGATCAATTTGCCGTATTTCAGTTGAAATGCTTTTGTGTCATTTTTAATTTTTAAATTTTGCAGCACCGATAGATAAGTAAAGATTAGAAAGGAATTAGTATAGAGCAAATAATTACATATGAATTTCCGAAGATAGGCCTGAAGAATGGAGAAGTAAATGAAAAAGCAATAGCTTTATCACCTGCTTTTACACACAGCAGAATCCCATTGACACTACAATATTTTGTTGGATGTGAAGAAGTTCTACTAAATGTCAGTTGACCCATACTATAAATTCTCAGAGCTCTATAAACAGGGAGGATCAAAATTCAGTTTACCTGTCTTCATAAAGTCCAGCCTGTGTCATACAGAGCTATAAGCACTGCTTTATCCCACTTGCTCTTTCATTCTCTCCCCTGACTGCACCACTCTTTTACTTGATAGTTTTACACTGTCTGCACATTGGAGTGCTTTTGATTGCATTATTCCTCCTTGTTCTCCCAATCCCTCATCTGGGAATACAAATGTAAGCTTGTTATCTTACCCTAGAAAGTCCCATCTTTCACCTGTATAGATATGGCATAAGGGGTATACATATTAAAATATAATGCTCCTGTACAGAATAAAGGTCAGTGCTTCAGGCAAACACCAATGTATTCTATGGGCAATGATATTCTAGTAGAAGATATTATAAGGAATTTTCAGTGGAAAACTATTTATAGAGGAATTTTTACCTAAACTTGAATTGCCAGAGACTATGACAGGATTCACATCCCTAATATTTATATCTGTAGCTAAAATAAAACCTGTCAGAGACCAAAAAACAGCAGAGCTGAAGAATGACTACATAAATGGAAAACTGCCTCCTGAAAAACAACTTGTCCCTTTCCACCATATATGACCCAGAAGTCTGATTTCTACATACAGGTGTATTTGAAAACATAAGGTACACAATGCAATGCCTTTATTCTTCCATGCCAGTGAAGGTGCATGGACAAATCCTATACTCTCGGAACTACATTGTAAAAGCATAAACTTCTACGACAAAGCAAAAAAAGCTGTAAACCCTCTTCAGAAGCAGAACCCACTCCTTTATCAAGTGAAGCTGCAGTGGTCACACTGCTGTGAAGCTCCCTTGCTATATTGTGCCACCCAGACAATTAAAGGCACTATAACCAATCCCAAAGTCCAGCCCTTACATGGCTTACTCACATAAACAGCAACACTGAAATCAATTACAAACGTCTCTAAACCAGCCAAGAACCAGAAACACATCTTAGAACTCTTTCCTGTATTCTCTTCGTGAAAGAGTGTAACAGTAGAAGGAATGTACTTTTTCTTGAGAAATCACATTAATTCCTTTATGCTTGATAATCTCAACCACCACTTTTTAGTGACCATTTCCATTTCATTTGCTGCCTGCTGCAAACATACCAGCTGTGAGAAAGCCCTTATTCATACTTGGAATATTTTGTGCTAGTCAATATCTCCTCTTGATCTTCTCATTATCTTTTAGCTTCTGCAATTTTTTAAAATTGTAAATAACAATCTCTTCCCTTCCCAAAGCAGTCATTTAAAAATGCTGTTATTGTCACTGTGTTTAAGCACATTGTCTGAGTTACATTCCCCCTGTTGAGACTTAGCCTGAATTAATTGTAACTGCAGCACGCCCAACTGTTTCTTAAATAATTCCCATTTTTTCTGCACCAGGTTTCCCACACAGTCATTAGATCTTCCATTGTTTCCATCAAGATCATTCAGTTGTTTATGTTACCACAAGCTATTCCTTCTACTTGAAGTGAAGGTGTAGGTAATTCATATTGTGGCACATAATGAAAACCTGTTTATCTTCCAGGAAAACAAACTAATTTATATAGTTATCTCCATCAACATGCCTTATAGTATTTTTATTTTACAAAACTTCCGCTGAGCCGAAACTAATTGTGTTGCTTCATCTTCTTTTCTTTTCTGTATTGTGAATTTGTGATCCCTATATCAGCCCTGCTCTATTTATCAAGATGGGCTAATTTCCTAGCTCTGGGTGCCAAGAGCCTCTGATCATGAAGTTCAGTCAATAAACTGACTTCAGTAAGTAAGCAATTATGCATTGCCTCTGGAAACATGCTTCCCACCTTACAGGTTTTGCATACTTGTTATCCTAGTAAGTATCTGTGAAATTAAAATCCCCCATGATCAAAGTTTCAGGTTTTTTTATAAGTATCTCTTAGCTGTAAACATGTTGTTTGTTGCAGTTATTCTAAAACACAATTTACAAGGTAAAGTGTCTACAGTCACCACTGTAACTTGTTTCTTTTAATCAAGCAGCTGTGTACCAGAAAAATGAAACACTATTTTGCATATACACAGTTAAAATACACAAGTCATAAACAATAACAGTTCCTCTGAGTTCATCCTTTATTAAATCTAACAAAATTAAAATTACACAAATTGTGCATTAACCTATGAACAGACAAGAAAGACCAACCATGTCTCATCAAGTCATTTACTTAAACATCAACCAAATTACCATCTCCAAAGTCTTTTTATTAGGGGTGGGATAAGTACTGTGCAAGGGTTTTAGAGTAACAAAACTAATTTGGAGTAATGCAATTGAATATCCAATTCTAATATACAAAAAAAATTGATCAGTCACTTAATTAAATGCATATGTATTTTAAGATGATATTTAAAAAAGAGATTGCAACTTTTACATCTCTGCCTGTGTTTCAGTAGGGTACCCCAAATACCTACATATTAAACCAAAAAGTGTAACTTCTTGTTAAAGCCGACTTCTTTTTTTCTTTTTTTTTTTTTTTTTCTTTTTTTTACCTTGAACAAAAATTAGGACACTGAAATTGCAGAAAGTTATTTATAGTGGAGAAATAAATACCAGAATATTTGAAATTTCTACCTGAATAAATGTTGGCGTGTCCCTCATTTTTAATGTTTGTCATCTACTGAATGCCTCACTGAGGCTTCAGGAAGCTACAAAGTAGGCCTAGATGTTAATTGAATAGACAGGTAAAATGATTATTTGCATTTTTCTCTAATCTTTCTTCTCCCACACCTTCCCTGCTACTTTCGTGATTGCTGTGGAAAACACCATCATCCTACTTACTGTTCAAGCCCATAAACAAGTCTTCATCTTGGATGTCTGCTTAGGTACTGTCAACTAATATAATTGAGATTTTATTTTTAAACAGCAGAAGATAAGGCCTTTTCTGCCCACTCACACAGTGAAGTCTTTTATCACTTCATTTCTAAATTATTCCTACTTTTTAAATCTCTGTCCTTGTCAACAGTAACATTTCTCCACTCATATACTTGCTGTAGATAGAATATCTACCTGACATTTTGACCACATTTGGCATATTCCATAGGAACATTTTGCCAGTCACAACAATTTTAGATCTGCTCCTTTTCACCACAGTAATCCTTCACATGGAGTACCAGATGCTGAAGCAAATACTTATGTTAACTGCTTCACAATTTTTCCACGTTGCTGCTTAGAAGATCCCGCATTCCTGCAAAATTGAGTCTCCAATCTCCCTTACATCCCTCCCTGAAGTTCCCTCTGGCTGTGTCTCTTGGGAATGATGCAATTATTACATCACCAGTTTTCACTTGCTTTCTCTTTTTTTCTCCATGTACCCTCCATATACCCTGTGCATCTCTACAGTTGTGCCTTGTCTTGACCTCTGACTGTCCACTGTTTGGAGTAAGGGTCAAGCTTTGGCTTATGTTTGTCCAGCTACAAAGTGCCAGGCACTTTGTGCCACTAGTAAGAAACAGCCCAACAAAAGAGCACTAGGGGAAGGTTTCAGATCAACAAAACTTACACCTAAGTGTCTACGTGTGAGAAACATCTACAGACCTATTCTGGTCAGTAAAAACAGGTCCACACCATCAGGGTCATTTCTGTTGCTTAAACACAAGCCTCAGCTGAGTTTTTCTAATGCATCGCAGACTTCCTCAGAAAGCTGCCACATGTGACACAGGACCTATGGAAAACCTGAATCCACACCCCCTGGACATGGCAGCTAGATTCAGGGTGCTCTGAAAAGTCTTGTATGGCAGTATATATTCATTCTTAGGCAACTCTATTAAACCCCCAATGAACATAAGAGTAGTTGAAACACCTAGATAACACACACATACTGCTGCTTTTAAGTGTTTTCTGTTTTAAGGGAATCTGAAGCTGAATCTCACCTTTGGTGACTACTGCTGTTTAATCATTTGTTGGTCCATCTTTTTCCCATGTCATTTTGTTGAAAAAAGGAGCTGGAGGTACCAGTTCATCTTTTCTGCTAATCAAAACCCAGCAGCCTTTCCTCATGTCCAGTTTAACTGTACGTTTAAACATCCATTTTACTGTGAGTACCTCTACTGCCTATGCAACAACCATTCTTTCTATGGTGGAAGTCTCCAAAGGTAGCAGTTTATCAACCCTCTACTCACCTGCTGGAGAAGGATCTGTGATAGATGACTAAGGTTAGGGAAAGACTGCCAATCACTCTACTCCGTCTGCTCCATGGATCCTGGTAGGAGAGAGCTTTTTCGGACAACATGCCTTGCAGTTCACAAAGCTTCATCACCGCTACCACTGAAATGATCAAAAAGACTTTGCATTTGTGTCACTGCAGTTATTTTCAGGAAAATTGGAAACAAAGACAAAAGGAGATGAAAGCTTCAGTGAAAGCATCTTTGAAAAGCATTTAACTTAAATAAACCTGTCCATTTTTCTTGCCAAAGGAAAAAAGTTCAGCCCCTTTAAAACCAGAACCTTTGAACCACAGTCTCTGAAGAACGTTCAGGTAAAGCAGTTGAAGTTTTGATGCAACAGGAGAAGGAAGTCAAAAGAGGTTTGATTTTGCCATGCTAGAAACCTTCCTTTGTATCTGTGGCCAAGTAGTTGCCCCTGTATCAACCTCCCTGTTTGATATCTTATACAAAATCTAGTTTGTTAAGATTCTTTACTGGACTTTTCTTCATTGCAAATTGAACAACTGGAAATGATGATGCCAAAGTAGGTAGATTTGCCAGTGGAGGGGATAACAAGGAAAAGGAAAATAGTATGCAGAATTTAGCCCAATAAGAACTGAAAAGAAATAGAGGTAGTCTGATGCTAGTAAGGAGAAATAAGCAGAACTGATGAACAACAGGATGCTACCAACTATCAGTAATTACTGCATTAAAGTAAATGTCCATTATGGTCCTGAGGAAATCAAGTGCTACAAATGGCAGAGAAAAAAAAAGTGTGAGATCAAGATGACATGCCAAAATCCCTAATGAATTTTCAGTGTAAGGGCTAGCTTCAGAAAATGGAAAATCTCTGAGACCTCATTCTGGATGTAGCCTGGTAACTAGCTAGATTTGTAGGAAGCAGTTCCTTTGCTTCCTCCAGAATCTGTGCTCTCTGGAAAGACAAGTTAACATGCTTCCAGTATCTGCTGGTCAGTTGTGCACTACAGTAAATTTGAAATCACACTGGTGCACTTACAGTACACTAGGTGCCAAGCTAAACGAAGAATGCATCTGCTGCATTATGTAGCTAGAGCCTATCCTGGAGCAACCAGCAGAGATACTATTAAGCAGCAGTGATTAATCTCTTCACATCAAGATTCCCCACAGTGAGGGCTAAGCTAAGCTAGGGGCTGAAGAAATATGGAGTTGTTTGGTTGTTGGTTTTTTTTTTTTTTTTTGCACATTACTTTGCTGTGCACCACAATAAGGTTTCTTTTCAAGTCTTTCAGCTCCCATTAAACATGTTTCTTGGGACTTTGAAAAGCTTGAATAAATCAAGTTTTGTGAATAATTTAACCTTTCATCGACATTCCAGATCTTATTTCTTCCTTTTTTTTTTTAACCTCAGACAATTGTTGAAATAGAAAATACTAGAAACATACCATTTGCACCTTCTTTTTCAAATCCACCTTCTTCACCAATTTAACACAAAGGGATCTTGGTAAATTTGGTTTAGTGTCTTGGCGCTTGTATGCAATGCTTATCTCATGCACCCTGTCTTATGTAGAAACAGCAATGCAGTAACAGCCTTCATATACTCTACAATACTTACTCATTCAAGGAAATGTGCATTTCATCTCTGTATTAATTTCAGTGAAGACATCTACTGTATCCTGACTGGTTTCATTTTTTTGTCTCTGTTACTGATGATGGCAATTTTTCTTCACGTACCAAGGGAGATCACTGGCTGTGCTGAAAGACACTTTAAGACTATTCCATATTCTCACTGGGTTGTTGAAAATATGAATTAACTCCACTGAAATCAAAAGATGTTTACGAGCATAAAACTGACATGAATCATCTCAGGAACAAACTCTTGTCTGTAAGCTCAAATCATGTGTTTGGTTCAGATGTAATACTTAGCCAGAAGTAATATTTAAACTGCATCAAGATTAAGAAACTGATTCTGACATCTTTATACTCCTGTTGAGAGTTTCTGTGTTGTTCATTGATTCTAGGGTGAATATATAACCAGAGAGAATCAGGGCATTGAACACACAATCTTTTAAATTCTGTTTTCTTGTAACTCTTGCTTTGCACCAGTCTCACAGCCCAAAGACATTACTGTAGAATCCAGGTCAGAATTCAATTTGCTGCCTCCAATAGCAAAATAGAACAAAAGCAAAAACAGCCCCCAGAAAGTTCAATAGCTAAAGGCTGCATCCTAGACTGAGTGCACACACTGTTGTCAACTAGACCTGCTTTGGAGTATCTGAGTCAAAAACTTGGTCTATAATTTAGTGCCACCAGTGGCATAACACATGAGAAAAGTTGTTTCATCTTTGAGCTTTTCATCATGTACATCTGTCCGTTACAAACTTCATAATGTCAATCACTTCCTCATTTGTAAACCATCTTAGAAAATCCTATTGCTTACAGGTCTTTGAAATGTAGCACCTGTGTTTGCAGTCATGCAGTAAACACAGACATGTACCATGAATTTGTGTGATTTGGTTACTTTCCTGGTGGAACCACAGATAAAGTGTACCAGGGGAGTGTATCTACCCTCTTTATAATGTGGTTGTAAGGTCTTACAACAGATAGCTCTATACTTGCAGCTAGTGTGAACTTCATCACCAGCAGAGACAGTATAGCTCTGTGATCTAAGAACCATGGCACACTGCAGCAAACTGAGCCCCAGTCCTCCCGTCTGTGCCTCTCTCCAATCGGTAAGGTAGATGCATGCTTTCTGTCCTCTTTCATATGGTGATGAGGGGCAGTGGAGGGGCTCCTCTGTGCTGCTGCTGAGTCTGGAAATGACAAAAAAGAAAGGCTGAAAAACGTCTTTGGAAGGAGTAAGACAAGTTTGAAGTAAAAGGATTGATCTGACAAGTACAAATCTGATAGCTAAAACTATCACACAACTTTGGCACTAAAAAAGCAGGGCAGAAATACTAGGAGAAAGATCAACTACTGCATCTCAGCAGTTTACCTGGGGCTGAGGAGATCTCCCACCTAGTATGACCTAGTTTGCTCAACCTTACTTAGCCATCAGGAGGACATCACACTTCAAATTACACAACATTTATAGGTTTTTGAAAAGTATTGAATGGAGTACCCCTTCCTCAGCCTTAGACTGCAAATGAACAATATCTGTTCCTTACCGCAGCAGCTCATTTCTCCAACTAGTCACTCGAGATATCTGCAGATGTCATCAGCTCTGTGGCCCTCTGCTGTATTTTCATAATAGACTCCATTAAGGACCAAATAGTCCCTTTCTACCTGCTGTTGGGTTTCACTTATATTTCCCTAAGTCTAGAATTAGTGTTTAAAAAATGCTTTGTTGTAACAGATAAAAAAGTAAACCTGTATAGCTGTACTCAGCACATTACTCTAAGCATTTAGGACTATGAGGCAGTTCGGTTGATCTCCCTGAATGCTGGATCTTGCATTTGAATCTCTGATTTGTCTGAAAGATGTATTAAGAAACCTTATATAGCCAGACAGTTCCCTACTGACTACACACTGGAGAAGGCTCAGGATCCAGCAAGATATGGAAGAAATTACACTCAGTGTTTTGTCTCTAGATCAGCCTTTCTTCATACAGTGGAATAATGTATTCATCTGGACAAGCAGACCCCATTTCAGAGCATGTTTTATAAGAGTATAGGTTTTGCAAGAGAGCAGAACAGATCAAATATTTGGCACGGTGACTTCTTTTCTCAATCCCTCAGGAAAACACTGCTTATTTCAATTTGTGCAGGCTTGCACTATAAACTGGGAAAATCAGTTCTTATGTGTGAATGTGTGACATTCGTACTTGGATTAGCCATCACTTTGAATAAACTTTTCAAACGACTTTGACTTTAAGGATAAACCCCATGTTATCCTAGATGGGAATAGTATAATGGTATTAAAATCTCAGGAGTTAATCTGTGATAGGTAAACCACAAAGACACTGACAGTTTGATTTAGGTAGACATGAACTAACAGCTATGGGTAAATGTCTGCATTCTAAAATATATTCTTCACTTATCATTTACACTCCTCCTTCACAGCAAGATTTTATTCCTTTAATCTCAGTGTTCCATCACCTGGATCATAGGTGTAAGTTTCCACAGTTCAGTAATGGGTCCACAGTAGGGACAGCAAGGGTCTCAGCTGTCCCTTGCTGGCTATTGAAAGTGTTCTTGAAATCTTCTTATGTTAAGAACTAAAAGGCTTCAGCACTATAAAGCATATATTGGATCCTGCAAATTTGAAAATCCTGGAGAAACTTTCAGTCAGTCAGGAAAAAAAAAGAAAAAAAGACACCTTATGGTCCAACAGAGAGATTTACAGAGCTACAACAAGCAATTTCTTGTTTCAAAGGATTATGGCTATTTTTCTTCCCCTAAAAAGAACTCAACTGAAGGGAACATACTGCTGGAGAAGAAAAGATAGGTAATTTGTCTTTCAAAAATATAAGGAAGTTAAATAAGGAGTCCTCCAGGACCTTTCACAAACTTCCTTTTGGAGATTCACAGTTCTTATTTTGACCTTAACAGAAAGAGACATTCTATGGATGAATGAAGCAACCATGTGTCCAAACAGCCTGTCAGATGATGAGAAAATTAGTTCAGCTAAAGCTCATCTTTCTGCTAAAAACTTTCTCAGCCTCCAAAATTTCAGTCTTCAGCAATGCTGAATTGCTAGCCTGTGTGTTTCCAAGTTGTCTCCATGCAATGTCAAAATACTGCAAGCAATGCTGTTCATACAGCACTTCTGGCAGCACCCAATCCACAAAACACTTGAAATGTGGTGCAAAATCATGTTCACTTGACATGAGAATAGCTGCCCTCTCTCAGGCCTTCTCTAACCATATGTTCACATCACTCCTACTGACATTGCTGGGAATTACGATGAACCCAGAGGAAAAGCCTATTAAAAACAAGTAGTGTTGTATAGGTTATAATATATGGTTCAGTCAGAAAAAGAAGAACTTAGCTTTTTCTCCATGGAAGTCACAGGAAACTGGATAGAATGGGAACAAGAGAAATATCTTACCTGTCTGAAATATTCTTCTTAGCATGAATGAACTTTTGCTATAGGTAGTATTGAATGTAGACCCAAATGCCTTTGGAAACCTCCTGAAAAACATAAATTAAGTAAAATGTTATCTTCTGTTCCCTTTGTAGTCCCTGGGGGAGAGGTAACTCTACAAAGTGAACTCAGACTATCGAGACTCTAAAAGAAATGTAGAAATTTTGCCTACCACAATACTTTGAACAGGAATGTTCACAACATCCAGAGCATTTGCTTCATACTGTTTGGAGATATTTCATTCTTAGATTTGTTGTACACTCAGGAACATTAACCTTAAATTACTAGATTTTTTGTTAAGAAAAAAAAAACTTAGTCTACAAATAGAAATCACTGTGATAGATTTAAATCACTTAATCAGTGTATTTAAGTGGTCCCTATATATGGATACTGTGTTAACAAAATAGCTGTTAGGGGATTTAATGAATTTTATTAGGCAACTTTAGAATATTCTATGAATTAAACTTAGATTTATAGAATTGTATTGATTTATCAGAATCTCCATGTGCTTTTCTTACCTACTTATATATTTGAATATAATTCAGTCCTTATACTTTATAGTTTATATATTCATCAGCTCAGTTAGATAAAATACTTCCTCTCTAGTATTTAGAGCTGAAGTGAATAAGTGAAAAATGATTTTTACTTTTGAGCATATCATTTGGAACTATTTGTTTAGGTATTCTACAATTATATTCCTTCATCTGTTAAAAAGCATCCTAGAACAATATAAAGCACAATATAAAACCAACTAAACATTGTTTTTTACTGCAAAGAAAGCAGTATGAAATATAGAAAAGGTGTAGATTTTTTTCACCAACACAGTTCATTTCTACTCAGCCTGAGAAATTTCTTTTTCTATGTTTTGTGAAACATAAATGTATAATCTGTAACTATATTGCTAACAAAAATTAGATGACTTTGAAGCATTAGTAGGGAAAGTTAATTAGACAGTTAGTAAAATGAGTTTATAACTAATGACTGAGAAGCCATGTTCCAACTCCCTGTGTGAATGAAATTTCATTAAATTTTTGTAGACTCTTTTCTGAAAATTTTTACATATAATAGTTAACCCTGAGGTTCAGGAACAGCTGAAACCTTTAGGTAACTGATTAATAATGCTGGAAAGTTTTTCTTTTCTATATGGACTAGAATGGGTGTCTGGACAAGGTATTTACAGATTAAAAGAGAAGGAAACACTGCAATCATTATATAATGGAGATTATAGGAATTCCTCCAAATATTTATTTTTGAAACTTGCAAAATACTGATATTTCTATTCATATTCTATATATTTGGATCTGAATTTGTCTGGCTTCGTGGTCTTTTAACCTCATCGTTGATCAGATGGAGAGAGAGATCTTCCTGAGTTGTTTACCACTTATAAAGTGAATTTCTACTCTGTCAGTGTACACAGACCCGTTTTCTGTGGTTGGTTTTACAGATACTTTCTGGTAGAGAAATAGAGGATTCAGCTCAGGGTTTTGGAAAGGCATGTTCATTACAGGCTCTAGTTGCTCCTTTTCTATCTCTGTTTGGGTATCGTGCTGCTTTCCTCTGGCTTCTCAGGCCTCATCTTGTTGCTCAGTGAGCCACAGTCATATCATTTGGCTATCACGTTTGTAATCCAACACTCCTTTTCAATCCTATTCTCTTTCCATAAGTAATTCTATCTCCCCAATCTTAATTACTCAGACAGTCTTTCCTTTGCACACTACTATGTTTTTATCCAGCCCACTTTGGACCAACTCTTCTCTTCTCCTGAGTTTTTTGCTCCAGTTTCATCATCTGGGCAAACCGTTTATTTTAATCCCACCTCTTTGTCAGGCCTGTGCAATCTCTCGGTTTTAGTGCATTTTCACAATTTCCTGATTACAGTTTCCTTACCTTGCTAGTACCAGCATCTGTCAGTTCATCCCTTGGTTAAGTAGGTTTTGATATCCCAGACTCTTCCCAGCTCCTCTCACTGGCAGAACTGGGCAGAGTTCATGTTCTAAAGCCATAGCAATGTTGGAGCTTCTAAAGGAACAGACCACAAATATTTCTTTTCTAACAGATATGTATACTAGCAATTGTTTGCTTATTCTAACCACTTCCATTCTCAGAAAGAGCTGAACAACTTTATCTGAGGAGTACCCAATAATTTTGGCCTGAAGATGATATCTAAAATATAAGATTTCAGGCCACTGGTGCAGTTTGATGGATTCATAAGGAACTGAAAATATTTCATTGTAACAGACAGTAATAATTTATTTTACTGTAGTGATATCAATTCTGCCCATAGTATATAATCACAAAACACTGAAGCAGATTATATATCCTCCCAAACAGAAACACCTAAGCAATGTTCTTTGAAGAGTGATGTGATTCATGAGAGACTTACCAAAACTGTTAGCAATGTTTAGTTTTTTCATGAAGTACACACATCTTGTTTCAGTCTCCAATAAGGTAGTAAAACCACCTATGGAAGTTTAAAGGCTGACTTCCATGAAGCTTCTTGAGTAAAATAAATGAGATGGCTGAGATTCATAACATGAGTAGGTTGGGATTCTTTCCCTCTAACTAAATCCACTAAAACAAATGTCTAGTGCAAGATGATACTATAACATCCATCAGTAATCATCAAAGAGAGACAGTATCTAGTAACTCATCCTGTTTACCCTAGACACCTACCCGAGGAAGGATCAAGTCACGCTCTAGCAAACTCTGTATTCAATCCACTGACTGTAGATACAGCCCACATAAGACTAAATGTCTACATTATGAAAGCTAATAAAGTGAGATGAATCCTACTCTGAGAATATAAAATGACAGATTTATGTTTATACTTTACTGAAAGAGACGTTTTATAACACTGAGTTATGTCTTTGAGTTGTGACAATTACTAATAGTTTTACATCATATATTCCTAGGCAATTTCTGTATTCAAAGATATGTTATTCTGATGCTATAATTTAACAAAGGTATTTCATTTGCAAATGTTCTTTATCAAGGTACACAGTCTCTCCCACTAAGGGATTTGTGTCTGCTAGATATTCAGGAGCAAAACTGCTGGGACTACAGAAGTGGCATTTAGCTGGAAGAAATGAAATGTTAAGTATGCAAATGGATTGTGGTTACTCATTTGTTCTGAGCCTTGCAAGAAACATGTCTATATTCAATACTGTGCTTACTTGGGGGTGACCCAGAATATAATATTTGCGCATTTCTTCATCTGTGCAAGTTAAGATGCAACCAAACCACCAGAGAAGTTAAACTAGACAGAGACAGTAGCGGATTATGAAAATCACAAAAACTAATAGAAAATACTCTGTCTTCATAATTCAGTGGGAATTTTTATGATAGCAACCTGTAGCTGTGAAAAAAATGCATAGAGTTTTTTGCAGTGATTAGCCATGTGAGATTAGTCTTGTAAAGCTGGCAGAGTCTTTAAAGGCATGTAAGAAACTGAAGTGATAGAAGTCTAGGGGTGGTTGCCTTCCCTCTCTTTAACAGTTTGCAGATTTGCAGTCTGACTCCTTGAGAGCAAGTATCTAGGGAAGGAAAACACTGTTAAATCCTACACCAGTATTAATTAAAAAATAGCTCTACATCATTTCATGCTAGGTATTCATCTAATTCTTTAATTTTAGGTGTTCATTATAATTTATACCAATAACATTGATACAAGCAGAAACACAAAACACAGTGATTGTTTTGAAATATGCAATATCAAATGTTTCTGTTTACAGATAGACATCTTAATTCAAACAAAAGCATGTTTTATTTGCTTTGTAAAATGCTTATAAATCACTGTATGCAAAGTTCTTCTGTAAACACAACACAGGCTGCTGTATTCTTACAGTACAGCATAGATCAACAGGCACAGTCAGGAATGCAGTCTTGTGAGACTAGAAAATTGTATTTATTTCAATATTGTTTGATGTTACTCATACTTTTCTGGGCACTGTTCTCTTGCCTGTCTCACTTGTGTTTTGAGGGACACAGACCAGTCCAAAAATCAAGAGACCTGTTCAGCTGATGGTAACCATTTTAGGGAAGGAAGCTGGATGTCAGCAGGAAGACTAAAAGGGCAGTTAGTATGGGATCACTATGGCTGCTGTACGGCCCTTGATCAGAGGTAACCATTGAAAAAGACTTTTAAAAGTTTATGTAAAGTAGCTGTTTACTCCCCTAAATGCCTAGATTTTTGAACAGATAATTCTGTAACAGACAGGAGATCATTTATCTGTTCTGTTCATCTAAGTGTCAAAGTATAATGCAATGCTCAGCAAATACAACAGTTCTCAAAATACAGACTACAATGCTACTGAAAACATGTTATTGAAAATGCATAGTAATCCTACTTTGCTGGAGATGTATCTCCACACAACAGCAGAATGATGACCACGGACATCACTATGTAGGCTAAGGACAGGCATACCACAAAGAGAGAACCTATCTCTCATCTTAAGAGACAAGGTATTTTCTCAGGTCCTAGCTGAGAAATTTTACTGGGATCATTAAGTTCAACAAGGGCAAGTGTAGGAACCTGCACCTGGGGAGAAATAGCCCCACACCCCAGTACAGGTTAGGGGTTGACCTGCTGGAAAGCAGCTCCACAGAGAAGGACCTAGGACTCCCGGTGAATAACAGGTTAACCATGAGCCAGCAATGTGCTGCTGTGGCCAAGAAGGCCAATGGCTATCTTGGGGTGCATTAAGAAGAATGTAGCCAGCAGACTGAGGGAGGTTCTCCTCCCCTTTACTCTGCCCTAGTGGTGCCACATCTGGAGTACTGTGTCTTGTTCTGGGCTCCCCAGTTCAAGAGAGAGAGAGAACTACTGGAAAGAGTCCAACAGAGAGCTATGAAGATGATTAGGGGACTGGCACATCTCTCTTACAATTAAAGGCTGAGAGAGCTGGGACTATATAGCCTGGAGAAGACTGAGATGGGATCCTATGAATGTTCATAAATACCTAAAAGGCAGGGGTCGAGAGGATGGGGACAGACTCTTTTCAGTAGTGCCCAGTGATAGGACAAGGGGCAATGAACATAAACTAGAACACAGGAAATTCCATCTAAACACGAGGAAAAACTTAATTACTTTGAAGGTGACAGAGCACTGAATCAGGCTGCCCAGAGAGGTTGGGGAGTTTCCTTCTCTGCTGATATTCAAAACATGCCTGGACGTGTTCCTCTGCAGCCTGCTCTAGGTGATCCTGCTTTAGTAGTGGGGTCAAACTAGATGATCTCCAGAGGTGCCTTCCAACCCCTACCATTCAGTGATTCTGTGATACACATCCTGTGCATAAAGAAGAATACTTGAAAGTATTCTCTAGTATGATCACTCCAGCACTTATGGTCACATAGATAGAAGTAATGAATAAATTGAACATTTTTCTCAAGAGAAATATGCTGACATTGTGGGTTTCAGAAATGTCTACAAAGTAGCATGTTCCAGGACAGACAGCTGTAAAATCTTTAAAAGCACATAGGAATACATATTTTTGTATTGTAACCTATTATTCCTTTTGAAGCAAAAGTCAGGACAGAAATAGACGGAAGGCCCTGATAATTCCACATTCCCACAGGTGAATTTCATCCACTGAGGACAAAAACTAAGGTCTGCAAGGAAAGATCTTTTCTTGCGAATGAATGGGGCAATGAATTATTACTGATATTTCATATTGACAGGCATTTCCATCAGTTGTGTTTTGTAATAATATCCCAACAATAAATCCCAGTAATTGACTGTTTGAAAACTACTACTTCCTGTAAATACAGTACTGTAGAAAGTGTACTTTTGGAAGAGGTTATATCAATATTTTCTCTCAATACTTAACAGCAGTAGTTGTTAAATCACTTTGGAGTAACTATGCTTTCATCATTTGCTTACAAAAATGTTTTCTCTGCTACTGTAAAGAAATTATAGTGAGTTCTTGAATATTCATGGATGGATGACAATGGTTAATTTCCCTGCAGGTGCAGGCACAATGAAGCAAGGGTGCTGTTGCATGGCATTGGCAATAGTGCCTCTGACCTTCTGATTTCCCCATTCCACCATTACTCTGTTTTCTTATAGCTTCATTTACTTATGTACTATCCACAATTTTGCTTAATCCAGGTTGTTCTAGCACAACAGTTCCCCAGATAACTGGGATGACTATAGAACATGTTCACATGGGGCTCTGTTGCTGTAAACATAAGTCAAAAGTAAACATGTTTCCCTTCATAAGACCCACAAAGTCTGATGATCTATATCAGAGCTGCATTGCTGCTGGCCCTTTCAGGAGAAGACTTTCTCTCTTATCCAGGATTAGATCCAGCCTATTAAAAGCCATACTGGAAAGAAGTCATGATAGTTTTGTATGAGGGTAAGGTTCATTTGGATTAGTCTCCTCATTTGAGAAAATGCAAGCCAGTGCATTGTGTACTCTTACAATTGGAATTAACAGCAATAATATATGCTACTGTTAAACTGCACAAGCATTTAACAGAAAATTTAAGGATTATCAAAGAACTTGCAAAAAGTTTCTGGTCTGGTAAATATTAATTTCTTTATTTGTGTATTTTCAGTTGCATCCTTTAAGGTTCCAGAATTCCTTCAACCTTAGTACCTTAGTTTTAAGTCTAATAGAATAACGATATATTGAAATAATCAGAAATACCCATGCAAAGAAACTGAAAAAAAATGTATACAGGCTACAGACTTCTTATGCAGTACACCAAAAATATCTTAATTATTATTGTTCACTATTTCTATTAGTAACAAGTATAGCCCATATCATGGCATGGTCCCAAAGGCAGCCTCTGTGTAAACAGTTAACATTTCATGCTCTGTTATCTATGGCTACCTCTCACTTTTCTTGGTTCCACATGGCAGAGACCTTCATATCATTTAGCCTCTAAATCAGCAGAGCATATGCTTAGGTCTAATCCTAAACATACCTTGAGACCCATTTGTATCCTCTGGTCAATTAAAAATTGCATGCAACTCATTTGTTAAGTCAAGTATGTCCTGAAGTGCTTTTCCAAACTGGGGTTTAGGTACCTAGAGTTAAAAAAGATTTATTCAGAAAGCTCTTCAAGGTAAGAGGAAGGAAATAACACTACACATTTTCACATGCAACACAACTGTTAAACTAGGCTTCCTGCAGATTGTCCTGTACCTCTGCCCTCCTAAAACTAATCCTTACTTCTTTCCCACATTCCTCTGTGTCCTGATTAATTTTTTTCAAATTTTCCTTTTCTGTTTCCCTGCTTGCAGTCTGTACCCTCACCACAAACAGTCCTCATGCACATGCCATCTCCAGCTCTTCCCTGCTCTCTTAACAAGGAGGAAGGCACCACAGTGCTGTAGCTGGTTGGAATGACTGTGCCAACTCATCAAACTGCAGCCTAGCTGAGCAGATCACCCCTGAATTCAGATTTGATTCTCTTTCTTTCACAAATCCCACTCCTTCTTATAATTACCTATGAACATGTCACTACTTCTTCTTAGCTGTCTATAACTAAATCAATAAATAGCACAGCAGCAGTAGAGCAAAGATAAAATACTTACCCAGACTGGAAGGCTGCTAGGATGTAAGACTGTTAGGATGCCATATTTGCTCAAACACATCAGATTTAAAGATTCCTTACAGAAACTATTTATTTCTTAGCTACTTCAGAGAAAATTAAATTTTTATTGCTCATTTGGACATGACAATAGTGAGCTTAAATAAAACATGACAGTGATACAGTAGATAAAGATAAATACTGTCCCATTGAAAACCATTTAGAAAAGTTGCCTAGGAGACTTAGTGAGACAAGCTTACCCTGATTCTCTATAGGACTCCTGACACCACTCAGTTTTAGTATACTGAAAGTAATCACTGAAATTAACCACTGACACCTGCCTACTACATTCATAGGTGCATCAATCTTGATTGTTTCCTCCTAAACTGGTATTATGTGAACATTGACTCATAGAATATTGTATCATCATTTACATTGACTGTTAGTTCTCATTTCAAAAAACAGGTGCAAAGCATACCCTAAATGTTCTGAAATGTACTTTTAAGTATAAATAAATAATATATATAAATATCCTGTATACAGGGATAACATAACTTCAGGATTTACCTGGAAGTTAGGTTAATACTACCATGGATGTAAGAGGAAAGGATTAATAAGAAAAAGAAATAATCTATGTAAATGGATTCTAAGGCTGAATCTATTATGCATGTCCAGAAAGTGATGAACAAGTCCAAAACTGCTATCCTGATAGATCTTACATGTTACATTTTATAACCATCTGTAAAAGATATTTTAATGATTCCAAGGAAAGGAAATATAAATGCTTATATTTACTGTTAAGTTTGCCATACAGACTAACTGAAGTAATAAAGCAGAGCAGTTTATGTTGTACTCTGGTGCTAATACCATCATCTGTGCAGCAACTGAATTGACGAGAGATTTGTTTCTGCTGGTACTGAGGTAACACACATCCTGTTTGTATCACCCGAGAAGGAAGAAGGCAAGTGAGGTTTCTTCATCTGTCTTTGTCCTGGGATGGGACAAATTAATTTTGAAGCTTAAGGAATTAAACTCCACCTTTCAGTATCATCATCAGTCAACAGTGAGTGAGATAGCTGCTCTTGTTTTGTTTATCTGAATCATAGACTCATAGAATCAACAAGGCTGGAAAAGACCTTTAAGATCATCGAATCCAACCATTAACCCTACTCTATCAAGTCCACCACTAAGCCAAGCACCCCATCTACATGGCTTTTAAACACATCCAGGGATGGTGACTCAACCACCTTCCTGGCCAGCCTGTTCCAATGCCTGACAACACTCTCAGTAAAAAAATTTTTCCTAATGTCCAGTTTAATCCTCCCCTGCTGCAGCTGGAGGCCATTCCCTCTTGTTCTGTCTCTAGTTACTTGTGAGAAGAGACCAGCACCCACCTCTCTACAACATCCTTCCAGGTTGTTGTAGAGAGCAATAAGGTCTCGCCTCAGCCTCCTTTTCTTTAGACTAAACAGCCCTAGTTCCCTCATCCACTCCTCATAAGACTTGCTCTCCAGGCCCTTCACCAGTTTAGTGTCTCCTCTCTGGACATGCTCCATCACCTCAATGTCTTTCTCGTGTTGAGGTGCCCAAAACTGAACACAGTACTTTAGGTGTGGCCTCACCAATGCTGAATAAGAGGGACAATCACCTCCCTGGTCCTGCTGGCCACACTATTTCTAACAGAAGCTAGGATGTCATTGCCCTCTTAGTCACCTGGTCACACTGCTGGCTCATAATCAGCAGCTTTTTGATCAGCACTCTCAGGTCCCTTTCTGCCAGACAGCTTTCCATCTTTCCCAAGCCTGTAGTGTTGCCTGGGGTTGTGGGCCAAGTGCAGGACCCAGCACATGGCCTTGTTGAAGCTCATACATTTGACCTCAACCCATCACTCCAGTCTGTCCAAGTCCCTCTGTAGAGCCTTCCTATTCTCAAGCATATCAGCACTCCCACCTCACTTTGTGTCATCTGCAAACTTGCTGAGGGTGATTGCAATCTCCTCATCAAGATCATTGATAAAGATGTTAAACAGAAGTGGTACCAAAACTGAGCCAAGAGGAACACCACTTGTGACCAGCTACCAGCTGGACTTAACTTCATTCACCACTTCTCTTTGTGCCTGGCCATCCAGCCAGTGTTTTACCCAGCAGAGTGTATGCCCATCCAAGCCATGAGCAGTCATTTTTTTCATAAGAATGCTGTGGAATCATTACTGTAGGCCCAGCAGCAGGCCTTCTTCCATACACATTTTGTGTTACTTTCATCCACCTTGGTGCCTTTAGCTACTCTTTTTCAGTTCAAGCTCCCCCATACCATTCCCTTTTACTGAGTCACCACCAGCATACATATTATCCATTCTTTTTCACAAACCATATTCAATTTCTCCTGTCAGGCTCCACAAAAAGTAATTTCTTTCTCTTTGATGTCTTCCTAGCTCACCAGCTCTAGCTTAAATGAATCCCAGGCCCACAGTTCCAAATGAGTTTTTACCACTTTTAACCCATTTCTCAGATCTCCCTCTTTTCCTGAATTTACTTTTTTTTTTTTTTCTGCCAGAATTTTGCTTTTCTTTCAAGGAAGCACAGGCAACACAAGTCACGACCTTCCTTTCTCACCTTAGCATGAATCTCCATTTTCCTCCTCTTTTTAATGATCTTGCACCATTTTGTCATAGGCATAGGTATTTCTCCTTTGGTCTCTCCTCCAAATCCCACCTATGTGCCCCAGTGACCCTGTTCTATTCCAGCTCTTCACATCTTCTGTTCCTACACACACCCTCTGTCTTATTCTTCTCCTTAACCTCACACTCTACTTTGACTTTCCCCTCATGGAAAATGTCACCTTTGACCTTTCTTTCCTCTCCAGGTACAGCTTTAAGTCCCTTCTCCACTTCATTTTAAATTAATCAAATAACTTGTTTACAATAAGAAACAGTAGTTCTCCTCCCTTTTCCAGCCCATACTCTCTTCAACACAACTTTTGGCTCCCTTTCTTCTGTGGAAACTGTTCTTCCAAGACACTCTAAAAACCTTTTCCTAGCCATTCTTGTTCTTGTTCTCTTTGACATTTCCACCATCTTTTATGTGACTACCTGGCCTTTTCTTTGCATAAGATTGACTACGCCCTTTTCATGGTATTGTTTCTTCTAGTCTTCCTTTCTGTTCATGCTTTTGTCACATCTTCTATAAATCAATCTCAAATTTGCAGGAAGGAGTTAAAAATCAAATGGCTCTTCTCTTCTTCCTTTATATTATTCATATAAGAAAATGTAGATGTTCAAAGACATACCTTTCATAACCTAGACCATCTTTTTCACTCCACATGAAAGACTGCTTTGTGGATTTCTACTTGCTTGTGAATCCATTAAAATCCATAAAAAGACTAAGCAAGGCCCTTAACTATCTTCTGACAAATACCCTCCAATAACACCCTTCTGGATCACTGGATCATATTTTCACCTCCTGTAGCTGAAGCATATTATAAAAACCCCTTTTTTAATACCATATATATTGTAGATCCTTTCCAGACTGTGACTAAGTTTTCTAACACTTTTTGGCAAAGCATTTTCAATATGAATTTGTCTACATCCTCTCGCTCAGTTTTTCCCTTCATATGTACATCTTTTATTGACTACTGGACTCTGGTGCATTGCCAGTGTCAGGACTGGTTGTCCTCTTGTTCCATTTACAAGTAAGCTTTTTCCCCTGAGCTGCACTTCATGATTGCCTTAACAGCTGCAGATACAACTTGTCCTCTACTAATTCTCCATTCCAGAATTCCTCTCTTTTCTGTGATGCCCACATAATAAGCTTTTGACAACATATTTTACCATTTTATTACTAGAAATATCATGCTGTTGTTAACCACTGAGCTGGCAGGTATAGCATAATCATCTCTCAGTGTTCCTTCATCCATGTCCATCTACCTGTATGTATACATTGTTTCTTGCTTTATGCTAAAATTGTATGCTCTTTAGGACGGGGACTATCTCTCCTGTGTTTGCACATTGCTTAATACAGTGATGTCCTGGTTCGTGACTCCTGGATGGACAAGTAGATAATAATGATAATATCTCTACTCTTCCTTCTACAGAGCTCACCCACTGAGCTGACGGCCTAAATGAAACCCAGGGTGATTAATAATGCATCCTTTTACTGACTCTTACATGTTATTATTCTTGTCACCTGTCAGGATCCACTTTGAGGGAAATCTGTTGTTTTCTGATGAAAAAGGGAGTGAAAAAGAGGCAATTTCTTTTGCCCATTTCTTAAAAAAAAAAAAAAAAAGCATGAATCATAGTGACAATCATGAAAGAATTCCACCCCCACCCCCCCCATCCTGGAAGGTAGTCCCAGAATGTGCCAGAGTTTTGAGAGGCTGTCACAACATCCCTGGACATTATGTTAGGAATACAACTTTCAGCCCTCTTCCTGTACTAATTAGTGTTTATTACTGTGTGGACATTTGCCCACTGAAAACTAGACTGAAAGACCATCAATCCATTTCACATAGGCCACTGAACCATAAGTAGATGATAATGAATTTTGGTTCCTACCAACCTGGGCCAGATTTGAAGCAATGACCTAGAGGTGAGAAACTGTACATCTCATTACCATTCCCCTGAGTAAACCAGTTCTCAAATCATAGGATGAAAAGAAGGAGGGGAAAACCAAGCCTTCCTGGTGTGAGTTAAAGGTCTGGATGAACTTTGAATTTCAAAGCATTTTCTCAATCATAATTTAATTCAACTTCAGTAGACTTTAACGTCTTTAATTTATATGACCAAGAATCTCAGTTGTCAAAATAAAGAGATATAAAAACATTTTCCAAAAGAATGGGAGGGTAGATATTTCCTCTCTCTCCTGTTTACCCATCCCCCTTCCATTTTCCTTTGTCACAACAAGCTCGATGAGGGAGATCGGATTAAATATGATTGCCTACTATTCTGCCTAGCTGACAGCTCACCTACAGTGCTTTCAAAAATAAATGTTATGGCTGGTTTTGTACAAGCTTCAAACATGTATTTGACCTTTTAATATTTTATTTGGTTTTATTGATTTTTGCTTTAATACTTTAAAGTTTTTGTAGCTGAGGAAAATTGCCAGCATAGTAAACTACACAAACGGACTGATTTGCATATGGGTGCTTGTAAGATCCTGAACCTGATCTTCTCTATCAATGGACTGATGGAAAAGTTATGGATAGATTGTAATGAACAAAAGTGCAATTCAGCTTTTACTAAATGGGTCTTGGGAAAATAAACTGTGAAAAGATTGCATATAGGTGCCATGGAAATGGCAGCTAAAGAATAAACATAATGCAATCAAATTCATTCTCACTAAACTTTAGACCTCTTTCTGTAATTCTTTATATAAAAATCTCCTTTTTTTCTTGACCGTTAATACTGATAATTATATCTGTATTTCTTAAGAATATTATGAGTTGCCATTTCTGCATAGTAGCAGATTGAATTTATTCACCTTACGGATATATTATTATCACAGATAATAACTGCAGCATGATAATTATCATTAATTATTCATTTGGATTAAGAGGCAAATAGGCTTGCATTCAAGGGTCTTCCAGAGCAGTGTTCATTGTTCCAGGGCCCTGTGTGCCAGTGTGACTAATTCATACTCCTTTCAGTGCCACTGCTGACATCTGACCGGTCCCATATGTATTTATTTCAAAATATTATAAAAGGTATAAGTGCATCATTTCAGGACATAACCACTAAAATAGACATATGGTTCTTTTCTGCCCTCTGAGTGAGAATAAGCAATTTTCTATTAGAGGATATGCTCACAGAGTATCATTTCAATAGATCTGTATGTATGCCCTATCTTTGCATTCCTGTGTCATCCTATTTAAGCTTATATAAGCCAATATATTTACATAATAGCTTTTAGCACAAATAATAATGTGTGAAGCTGTACGGTTTGTCATTCACTGAACACAGTATTTAGTCAAACTGATTTTAATCCATTCGGAATCTGAACTAGGTTTAATGTACAAGGATCTTCTCAGAGCAAGGTTAGAAAAATCCAAGGGGAGGGAAGAAATTAGAAAGAAGGGGGGTATGGCTGATGAAAAAGGGACAATAAATAATATAAATGCTAATTCCTTTATGTGGCTTTCACCCAATACTTATTAGCAAGCCTCTCTCTCATTCCCTCTCTAATCTTTGCTTCATATCTAAAAAAATGTCTTGAAGGTAGTAAGATGATCATCTGAGGACCAACATGACAGCTCCAATATGCACAGAGTGATAAATGTCAGTCTGGCTTTTATAGCTCTGAGGCTGCACTTATATATGCCCTCTGTGACTTACCATCTTTGCTTCCACAGATGATTCCTTTTTATTCTTAATATGTCAGCACGAGTCCAATGCTATTCGATATGAATTGCTCTGTAATAGGCTGGAACCCTCTCTCTCTAACTTCACTTTTAGCTTGTTCCACTATTTCTATGCTTAATTTTAAGGTCACATCCCTAGTGTTCTGGAACAAAAAGCAGTAGATTCCATGTGGAGCGGTATGCATTTTAGCAGATATAAATACAGGACAAGGAAAGAAGAAAAGATGCAGACACAACAGAAGGAAGTAGAGTTATCAGCACTGCTAAAATATATTATGGAAATGTCAGTTAAAGACTGCAAATTTCAAAAAGCTGGAATGAAATCATCAGGAAAATTATAATCCCTTTTTGTACTCACATGCATCACCAGTGCAATGAGGTCTGAGATGGTGTGGTTACAATGAAGGACTCTCTGTTAACACAGGAGAAGGGAAGAACTGTTTGCTCAGACAGGTAGGGGTAGTGCCAGCTGGGAACACAGGGTCAGTGATCTACAGAAATATAGCATCTACCATTTGTATTGTGGAAACATCTAGAGACCAGCAACCACACTGGCGACATTGCCCCAATGTTTCATGAGTCTCAGTGCATTCCTCTTCTGATTAACAAGCGAAAGAGGTTAAGTAACATTAGTACATCAAGGCATAACTGGTATGCAGCACTGGCAGACAAAATTGCATTCAGCAAATGCAATTTTGCATTCATTGAATCAAAGGGACCGAAGCTCAATGCTTTTAGCAAAGTCATTATATTCATGATTTGCTTCCAAACACTTGTTCATCTGGAGGATAAAGAATAAAGGAGAAGAATGTATTAATTTGTGATAGATTTTTGGGCAGCCAGGGATAAGGCTTCTAGGCAGGACAATAAAAAATATACAAAATTAGAATTAATTCTATAGTGCAGTGCTATGCAACAATGTACAGCAACACAACGCTGGCAAAAAAACATGGAGATGATGCCTGCAGGAACCTTTCAGAAGATGTGAATAACATCAGGTGCAATTATAGCTTTTTTCAGTATAACTTCTGAAGCTTGTTGTTGAATTCCAGCCAGTGCCAGGGGGAAAGGAATGTTTTTCTTGAAGCCTCCTACTCTGTACAGAACTTTTAAGCCATAATGCTATCAACTTGATAGAAGAATTTTTACTTTGTTAAGTAACTTCATTCTTACAAATAAAGCAACAGCATTTTTTAGTGTCCAAGTTGGTCAAGACTACACTGATGAGTGTGAAAACCTCATTCTTACCCTCTTATGTTATATTTTTTGTTACAGTTCATTGTTTGTCACCAAAAGTTGAGTCCCCTTACCTATAATCACCCACATTTATGCATATTTCCTTCAGAGGAATCTATTAAATCAGAATGGTGACATGCTGTTTCCTTTTATGTTAACTTTGGTGGATATCCAAGGTGAAGTCAAAGAAGCGGCCAGCACTGATTGCAATGGAGGGTACAAAACTAAATCTCAGTACGAGTTCATGCTAAAGAGAGATATAAGAACAAATGTTTTTCCATTTCTAAATGACCTAATATATGCTGAAAGTAATCTGAAAGATCTTCAAATATGTCTTTATAAGCTTTCAAATGCCCATCACCTAGTCGTCATTGAAGGCTGTCTCCACGGGAGAGCTTTTTTTAATTTTTATCATTATTAACTCACTTCTAAACCTGTTTTGATAAAGGTGAAAAAATAATTGTCTGTTTTACTCTGACTTCCTCATCAGCAACTTCCAGAAAACAAAATATTTTATGAATTAAAAAAGAAAGCATTTTTATCCCAATGATTAAAAACCAGATCATTTCATTCCTTAAAAGAATGAACAGCTAAACTCAAGTTCTTAATGGAAGTAGTTCATAATCCTAATTAGCAAGTTCTAAAATAAGTTTTATATAATCAATTATGTTTTCATCTGTTAGAATGTCAGAGCATTTTACTCTGGGTTTAGGAGAAGTCTGGTAGTACTACTATGTAACCCTCCTCAAAACAAAAGTGATTTTATTTTAAGGGTTGGCATAAATGTCATAATTACATACAGTATTTGTATGAGAAAACAAAGTAGATCAAAGAGGGTGACAGAGAAGAGACAAACAGCCACAGAAACAGAGATTTCATGCTCAGAAAAGGAGCCAAAATAAATTATATTTGATCTCTGTTAACACTGTTATAATTTCACCAGGAATAATCCCTGGATCTTGTGTATTACTTCTAATCCTTCTCAGATACTGAGCTGTCTGTAAAAGTCGCTTCTTCTGTCTGATGTTGTCATACTTCTGTTCTGCTGCTGCAGCACTGAACACATTGCAGGCAAATGCACTCTTGATCTCTCTGTGGATAATTTTAGTCATATCTAAGTTGGCAGGACATGAGTGAACTAGAACAGATGAATAACAAACTGGGCGTGACTGGACATAATTGAATCTGGAATTTTCCATATCACCAAGCAGAGAACAAAGAAAAGTAGCCAAAAGCTGACTGTACCCCAAAGTTACAAATACTGACGTTTTGAGAAGCAATCTGCAAAAGACTACATTATTGGGTTATTATTTCTCCCCCCTCCCCCCCCATATTTTTCCAATCAAGCCCATTAGAAGACGCTGCTTGACTGTTGGGGGCTTTTTTACAATTTATTTATGGAAAGATATTTTCACAGGCTAACCCAGTTAAGCTTGACAGCTTGTTTACAATAGGACCCAGAAGACACATTACTCTATGCACAACAATATAAATATACATTTGAGATGCACACTTACGCTCATAACATTTGTTAAACATCTGAAGTGCACAGTGATCAGGTATCCAGAATGATCTAATTCTCTATTTAAATATTATGAAGGTAGAGAGATTGTTTAGCTTGCTAAGATGAAAATGACACATTATCATAATTACCATGTGTTTTAGGAAACTTTGTATAATATAGCTACTTTCTTAAAAGGTAAGAACAATCTGATACAAGAGGTTTAAACTTCATCAGAAAGTCAGAACAGTGTTTTATCTCTGTTTGCATAATATTTTCAATTTTGACATCCAGACTGCCTCAAACTGAAATGGTTAGGTTATTGGCCTTTTCTTTAACTAAGCCTGTATCTACCTTGTTGATTACTGTAGACAAATAGGAATGGATTTATAGAGCAAGACAAATCTTGCTGAGAACCTGAAATCCACTTTATACTCAGCCTGGGGGAGGGGATTGCATTGGACCTCTTCTATCTTGGTCCTGGAATGTGTAAGCCCAGGGTCAATCCCCTGGTTTCCTTCCATACAGAAGAAATCTAATGTGTGCACCCCATGACAGCTTCAAGATATGGTCCTAACCACTGGGCGATCACTCCAAAAAAGCTCCCCCAAACCTACCAAAAGCTGTGAGAAACCAGGTCTCAGAGTAATTACTGTCATCTCACAATAAAATTATATGTATTATGCTCAAAAAAAAAAAAGTCAATAAAGACAAATAAAGACTCAGACAGTATCCATATGGAAGTTCAGTAGAGATCTGAGAGTAGGATTTTGTATTTCCTTATACCAAATCAAGTTCTCCTTTAAAAAAAATCTATAGCTATTTTTAATATCTTGTTTTAAATTACTCCACTTAAAGACTGCACTGTGCTGTTACAGGTGAATTATCAATCTGCTGCCACACTCAAAGTGTTAACACTGGGAAGCACGAGCAAACACACTCAGTAGCAGTTCCAAAATATATTACTCCTCAGTCTTGTTTGCCACTGCATTAGAATACAGAAGTAGTGGAGAAATCTCAAGGTTTGTTCTGTAATTAAAAAAGGGACTGCCCATTGCCAGAACAAAGAGCTATGCTGAAAGTTCATTTTTCCCCATCTGTGCAGCATGAAACTTTAATTGTAAATCAGTTTTTATAAGTCTTGTGGCATAACCAGAAAGGAAATGAGCTAATATGTAGGACAGTGAGCATTTACATGTAACTTTAGAACCTACCCCTAGCCTCCAAAAATGATGGCTGCATTACAGATGATAGGTGAACATAAGCTACTATGCAGTTCTCCTTGTATTTCCTAATGAAACCTCAATTCCCACTCCTTTTAATAAGATATAGCCTTCTCGCCAAACTATTGGATAGTGCTTCTGCTGTTCCTACTGCTGCTTAGTTCCCTTTTTCCTCAAGGATGACTGATGTTTAATATAAATGAATCAGAAGAATTCCAAGGGATAGATGGTTTGTGGGTCAAGTGCACGTTGCACAGCTTCTCCACCTATTTTGTCACAGTTTGCGGTTTTCTCTTCTTTCGTGCTCACTTTCTGCCAACGCTTACGGAATTAAGCTATACTAGCAAAAATATGTCAAAGAATAGACTTGCATGCTACTTACCTGAATATTCATGGAAGAGGAATTTTAGAGTAGCATAGCTTTGAAATTCAGAACTTTACATACTCATCCTGTCAGGGAAAAAAAATCAGTGGGCCTTAATGCTGAATGACAGTGCATTCAGGCTTTGATTTTAAAAAGCCCTAAACAGTACTAAGGTGCATAACCACCAGGTTTGATGTGTATGGGTAGTAGCTCTAGGTACTCCTGAGCTTCACAACACTAAAGAGGGGGTCCAGAGGGGCTTCCCCATCTCCACAAGACACTGCAGCTCTCACACCCACACTTGTCAACATCCCCCAGTAGTGGCTGTTAAATCTTGTACTATGTTGAGACTTTCCACTCAGGGTTGGGTAACAGGGTTAGAGCTTCACATTGCCACAGCTCTCATGCTTTCTGTCCTAAAATTGAGCCTAGAGATCATCTATCTTTGCAAAGCATTGCACTGTGTGGTAGGCGTGTGCCACAAGCCACCAGATTTATACAGGATAGAGCACGTGCTTTTGTTAGCCACAAGTTTGGCTGAAAAACAAAGAAACATTGTTTATCTTGTCTTATCAGAGTGTTCTTGGTGATTAGTTCACAGTGTTTTAAAAGTTCATTAAAAAAATCATTGAATAATTAAGGAAATACTGATGTCTTTGTGGCTCTTTCATGAACAGAAAGAAAGGTTAAATTCATGGGATAAATTATTCATTGTGAGTTATTCACTCAGCTTTAATAGTTTGTAATTCTATAAAGAGCTTTGCTTAAGAAATGCACTATATAAATCAATCAATAGCACTAATAATATGCAGGAAGGATTTTCTCCTTTGTGATCTGCTTTTCAATAAATTGTACCCCTCTGACACTTCAACTACCATCATATGACCATTCTTCTCACTTCTACTGCCCCAGCCTGTCTGTCACTGGGCCACAGTTGTGACGTTCAGACACCAGGCCTCCTTCTGTCTCACAGCAGCTTAACCCATTGCACTTAAGGGTCCATCAGTCCTTGTATGTACCTTTAGCTTCTTCTTTATATTTCTATTTTGTTAAGAATTCAAGCAAACACAGATACACACACATACATTTTATTACAATATAGTTTAGTTGCATCATCAGTGTATTGGAAACAGCATCGTGGCACAGGCTCTGTGCTATAAAATCTGAAAATCAGCTACCTCCTCTGCAGTCATGTGTTAGAAATGCAGAAATACCCCTCCTCTAAAGCCCAAAGCCTCCAAATACTTAAATCATGCCTACAGTGGTTTGAGGAATGATGCCTGGAGATGATACAGCTACCTCTGAGTAAAACTTCAGCAACACACACTTCAAGGGACAACAGCTGCTTGAGAAAGTGCCTGGGTGTTCTGCAGTCTTGTGGAGCCCATGTTGAAGTATATGCTGTCACAGCCTTGGACATCCTCAGTAGTATCCATTCAATCTAGATTAAAGCTACTGTGAATATGTATACACATGGCAAAACACAGCGCAGACATACCCTTAGGCACAAACAGCTTTACTCCTGTTTGCAGCCTATTTACTTCCTCTCTCCTGGGCTCCAGCCCTTGTTAATTCACAGAGGCCTGACACTACAGCTCCTGAAATGAATGTCAAAACTCCCATTAACTCGCATGGGCAGATGTCCAGCCCTTTTTACTTTCTATTAGAGTTCAATCTCCTTCAGATACAGAGCCTTAATATTTTTCACCTCCTCTTTCTTCCCAGAGCAACCCTCCTAGTATCTTCCAGATGCCTCCTTCTTGGCAGTCAGTCCCTTCTTTACACCCAGAGGTCATCTAAAAGCAGAAGGACCGAGAAATGTGCAGCTTCTGACGCTGCAGTCTTTGTGCCTACAAGAGTCTTGCTCATAGAGTGATGTGAGTTACTGTACAGGATAAGGACTCATGTAGTCCTGCTCAAATGATAGTGCTGAATGGACCGAACTTCTTGCCCAAGCTGGAAAACAATGTTAATAATACTTTTGTGTCCTGTTGCCAACCCCTCTCATATATCCTTTCAGTCTAATTGGTGCAACCTGACACTCAACAAGAACCTATTTTTGGCTACATGGGATTTTTTTTTTTCCTCTGATTCATACACATATCACTAACATTTTTTCTCCTTAACTAACTAATTTAAAAATTACTTTTTCCTGAGTGGGATCAAACTGCTAGTGCTTCAATAAAGCCTCTCCAAAATTATGAATACTGACATAATTCAGATTCTTTAAAGTATAATTATAGATTGGATTAGTTGAACTGGAAATCTCACAAGTTTAGATTCTCTTGAAATATTTATTTGACTGTTGGTGACCCCAAAAAATTCCTTTTTGGATACTTTTCAACCCTTGTGTTTCTGATTCCAAACGGACTCAGAAAGTGCAAAGACAAGTCAAAAGTGTGTAACTAACTCATTTTCTCTGTGTCACTGTTTCAGTTTGAACTCATTTTTCCTCACTGTGTATAGTTTGACCTATACCAAATAATTCAGATAAGAGCCTTTATAAATGTTTCCTATGGTGCTTCTAAAAGTTTCCTGCATAGCTTTCTTTTGCAAGCCTATTGGCTAGTAATCATGCTTTTGTTAACTAATATTCTCAAACTGTATGATTTTTAGTAGGTTGAACTCTTCTGAGCATCCAGTTTGAATCTACACAGCTCAATTTGTGGGAGTACTATGTAACATCCCTGCATACTGCATCATGTTCAAGCTCTGAATAAAATGTAGAAGTTAGCCACTTCCATTTGGATGCCCAGACTGTTGGATGAGTAACTGGAATAGCACAGAAGATACTTGTTGACCTATGGGGATGTAAGAAAAATTAAAGGATTAAAGGAACAAGAAACTGCTCAAAATAAAATGAACACTGTTCAATTCATACAATAAATGAGAAAGGTATCCTATGGAAAAAGATAGATTCCAGATCACAGTAATTAAGACTGTACAATAACATGTATCCAACAGAGGGACAGATTTATATTTCATATGTATAAGTAACCTTAACTGTTTCTCTTTTAAGTTCCTCAGTCTTAATCTTAATGCTGTTCTTTGACTGTAAATTTTTTTATGTTAATACTAAGCCTTTTTTTTTTTTTTTTAGGGTTTTTTGGTTTTTTGTTTGTTTTTTTGGGTTTTTTTAGTTTTTTGCGGGTTTGTTTTGTTTGTTTGTTTTAGTTTTAAGATATGCTCATTGTGTTCAGGCCTCTAGAAAAGAAATAAATAAAATTACCCATTTTCACTCTATCTCAGCAACCTATCAAAGAAGAAGGTAGAAAATGCACCATATATTTTTTTAAAGTATATACAGAAAGATTAGTCAGGGAGATGTATTGTTAGAGAGGGAAAAAATCTGACCCCAGAGAGTCTGAGTTTAACCTTTTGAGCATTCCTCCTACTGAAATTTGTGAACACTGCCATGGAGAGTGGTTCACTGTATATTTGTACTTTTCCTGTATTATATGTAGTTTTAATACCACACAAAATAAAAGTGCTGAAACATATCTGATATTTTATTGTGCTCCTAAACTATTATGAGTTAAGTGTGACAGATACCCTCCTCTTCTAACTACAGAAGTGGGTTTTTTTCCCAGCTCAATCAAAGAGCATTTCCATTAAAAGCTGAAGACCCCATCTCTAACCCTGGTAATACCTTCTCCACATGATTAATTATTTTACACATTCTGTACTCCATTAGGGTAGTGTCTGATGGCCTGAGGACACAGATATCTGGCCTTTATAAGCATTATTTTGCCAACGTCTTTTTCTTTTCTGTCCTTTTGCAGTGAAATAGAAAACAGCATATTACTTCGTTTTTTCATTGTCATGTTTGTTTCATCTATTTCTAATTAAGATTTCTCATAAAAATCATTAACTTACACTTTCAATAATTTATTTTTGTAAAAATTCAAATAACTAATCCAAAGATAAATATCTTACCAGTATCAGCCAGTCACAGAAAAATATGTTAGATCAATGAAGTCTGTAGAAATATGTGTATCTCTTATTAGAAGACAAGATCAAATATTAGTTTCAGTAATGATAGTGTAAAGTAGAAAAAAAAAGATGTAGATATTGAGATCAATAACAGCATAATGGAGAACAGCACTGTGCTTCCAATGTGTGCTGCTGATATTCAATGGCCTGTTGTCTTCTACTTGGGTAGTTCTAAGGGAAAGAAAGGATGTACCTGAATTTTATCTCTTGTGGTAATATTTAATTCTGTCCTGCAAAATACTTCACTTCCTTTTTGCATTTTAGATAGAAAATAATAATGTTTTAATTAAGGGAAGCAGAGAGCAAATCCTAAGATGTTTTCTGTAGTTTTCACTATTCTGCCATGTACCAAAACTGGATAAAACAACCCTTGCTGACATGAGAAACAGTGCCAAAACTCCCTATACTTTCAAAACAATCCAGATTACACCCAACAGACTATCTTGAAGACAGATATATCACAAAATCCTACTTAACTGGTTTTCTCACATCAAAAGAGTACACACCTTTCTTTCCTCCATCATTCTGAAAATTGGACCACGTTTTTAAATTAGTTGGCTTTGTTTATGATACCAGAGAGCACCGAACATATCTTACATATTTATATATTGAGTTTTTATTTTAGGATTTTGGTATACTTTTTTTTCCTCTCATGTAAAGCACCTCATCCAACTGAATAATTGCAACAGATAGTGAATATAAAAAATAAAAATATGAGATTGACTTCACCATGTGGAAAACAACCAACCAACCAACCAACCAACATACACACAAAAAACCCCAGCAAACTTTTAAATTTAAACCTAGGAGTTTCAGACAATGTAAGATTTTTTTTTTGACCTTCATAGATAAATTACACTTGTGAGAGGTCATGGTTATTAAACCTCAGAGCTCAACATACTTTAATTCCCAGCTGTAGATAGTGAGAGCTGAGGCAAATACACTGCATAAGATAACAGGATATGAAGGTGTTGATTTTTCCCCAGATGAAACTATGATGACTGGACACCTCATTTTGGGACCCCCATCTAGGTGCTTAACTTTAGGTGGAATGAACACAACTTTCAGTGGCATTACTTAATTTTCTTAACATTATTTTCCACAAGTTGGTTTGACTAAATCCCTTTTTGAAGAAATGGAGAACTTTTCCATTGGAAAAACCTTGCAGAGTTAAAATTCCCTGTGTAAATTCTTCTCAGCCTTACCCCTACTGAACACCTTCAATGTAATTTCTTGTGTTGTGATGTTGATCATGTCTGACCTGCATCATCATTAGAAAAAATCAACTTCAGTCTCACAACTTCATCCTCTGACATTCTAATTTATTCCATACAGTCAGGTTCCTAATGTTTTGACCAGTTTGTTTTCAAAGGGAGATTTATCTAAATACCTATTAAGTAGACTTCCATATCTGAGCGAGTCACCTTTGATGCTCCTTAAAGTTAGTGAAGATGTGATTAGAAATGCAAACTTTCAGGCTGAGATTCATCTGGCTTATTCCAGAGATCTACATTAGGATGATATAAATCACAATCTGTAGGCAACAGTGTATCTTCAGTGATAGCTCTGGGAGTTTAACAGCTAATTTAAATGTAGACCAAATAGACATGTACATTTGGTCAGTTAAAACATACAAGAGAAGGCAATCCTTTTCTGACCTCTGGATGTATCTACAAATGTACTCTGTTTAGGGATTCACTTGTATCAAAACTTCTGTTTTCTGGTTTTATATCTACCAGAGCAAATTAGAAAAAAAAAAATCTAAATAAACATTTGACATTTATTCCACCAAACTGGAATGAAAAGCAAAAACATTGACTTTCCTTGTGGAATTTAACTTCTTTAATAATCATATGTGACCCATCACATGTTTTCTCTAAACAATGTACAATTTTAACATAATAATAAAAATATCTTAATAGAACATAAAATTACAACTTTTCCATTCAAAATCAAACAAGGAAGTTGAAATAATTCGTTACATCTTGATTCAGAAATATTAAGGTAGACATCTAAAGGACAAATGCATCAGACCCTAGGTGTTTTGAATCCTCTCTGTGAGGATGATGACAAGTTCCCCCTCAGATGTGTGAAGCAGAGACAGCACCTCCTGGTTACGTCTACAGCTCCAGTCCCTGAACATGATCTGGATTTGTCCCTTCCAACTGTCTCTAGACTGCTCATGGTAAAGCAGGCAGCATGGGAGCCTTTCCCAGCCTGTACTTGTGCCTCGACCATCAGTCAGACAAGGAATTCGGGTATCAAAGCTGCTCACTGAAAATATTAATTGGTGATGCTGGTGGTTCAGAGGAGGAAGCATTTGAAGCTCCCATAACAGGGATATGGGGAGCAACTGCAGGTCTGCCTGCTTACCTTCACAATTGTCCTTTTAAGTTTTCTTTTAGGGGCACCTTCTCTTTGCTTCCTATTCTCTATCCTTTCTCCCTTTCTCTTCTACTCTTTTTATTCCTGCTCCCTGCATCAGCTTACATCAATGACAAAGAAAGCTTCTGAACTGCACGCAAATCAGGACACAGAATTTGCACTTAGATTAGTAAAAGCAGTAGATGCAATTCAAATATATTTCTTGCTTAAGTAAGTTGTTCATCCCCAAACACAGTGTTCTGGGAAGCCAAACACCAATCCAGCTAGAAAAAATAATAAAAATAAAATATATTAAAAGGAAAAAGGCATTCTTTTTTTTTTCTGAAGCCTATGTTTTTACAGTCTGTAGCACAGGCTGTGTACATGACATATCTCTGAAAACTGAGCCAGTATACTTTTAGTTTCCATTCTGGAATCAGTTAAGAAGCTAAATACATTTCTGACTAGCTCAGAGATACTCCTGTCTCTTTATGATAGCATGTTGATATTACATCTGGAGCTGTTCATTAATACATTTTAAATACATATTTAGTCTTAGTTATAGCAGCTGTGGCATTGCAAATCATCTGCCATTCAACCTCATCTTCTCTTCACTCTCTGAAAACCTATGTTACATTTTCATTTTAACAAGATTTTCACTTAAATTTGATTTTTCACATACTTGATAGGTGATGGTCGGGGGTGTATTTTTGTTCTTTTCTTTTTTTTTTTTTTTTTTTTCCCACTACAGCCAGGTGTATAAGTGATTACTTTATATAAATTTCAGAGGGATTTTTTTCATTATTTTATTTTAGATGATAGACCTATAAGGAATTTAAAATGCTTCACAGATTTACACAAAAAGATGCTCCATAAAAGAATGACACTACAAGTTACATCAAACAAGCAAACATTTGTTATGGGGACAGTAAAATTTACTTTTCACAAAAGGAGCCTACAGTAATAATGCATTCAATTCTATTTCCCAGAATGCTTCTTAAGTATGTTAATAAAGTCTTTATTGTGTCTGCTTATAAAAGTCGCCACCATTTCCCATTAGAAAGTCTCTGTTTATTCATCAAACATTTACTGACAGTGACTGCTGGGAGCAGGCTCAGATTTCCACTCCATTACACGTTTGTGGCATAAAACACATTAATTATAGATATATTACAATATTCAACTCATTGAGGAAAAATTAGATGATCAAGGCTCATTTTCCTTGACAATAAGCAAGTTAATGAAAATACTAATTACCTGATGATGAAGTGGAGCCTTCAGGATTGAACGCTTAGCATCTGTAGAAGAGCTCAGTGAATCTAACACAGAATATTAAAGCCAGAAGCACTGGAAGTCTAAAGGGTGGTTCATGAGGTCATCGTGTGCCCTTTAATCACAGGACAGATAGTAGTTAGTTCTTAACATAAACTTTTATATGCAGCTTTGATGGATGTCATGAAAAGCCACATAAGCATACTGTTCATTTAATAATTTTCACAAACTGATGTTTTTTGAATTCGTAGATACATTGTCTAGGTCACTTTTTTTAAAGGAACTATGGAACCTAATGATGATGAATTTGGTATACAGAGGCATGAGAACATTGGAAATAAGAAGAATAAGTTACAGCCACAAGACTTCATTTTCTCTGATTTCAGAAAAAGTCATAATCAAAACTAATGCCACATTAAGGTTCATTTCAAATTCAGGAGATTTCTCCTTATTTATTATTATTATTACAATATTTTTTTTTCTTTTTTGCTTGTGTAATTCTTTTTACCATTTCCAATTTAGGCTGTAAACTGGAATCACTAAACTGATTATGTTATCCTTTGGTTTCTTTACAAGATCAATTTTACTTCTCATCTGGTTTTGACATTTTACCAATACATCTATGTAACTGTTGGGAGCAGGAGGTTCTTTTCACTCTGAAATGTTCACACTGTCTTTTAAACACAGAAGTATCATTTATGTTTTTTTCAGTTTAGTTCATTTTTTCCTCAACTACTGTGTTTGATAACAACTTTTTAGAAATTACGTATTGTTAAATGGGAATTTCCTTAACTGATGAATAATAAATAATAAAATACTTCCAAAATATTGATTCTTTTCTGAAGATAGTAATAATCATGTTTAATTAAATTCCCTTCTTAAATTTTCTGAAGGCTTCGGCACTGCAACACCTGATAAAATAGTATGACTATCTCCTAATTGTCTCAGAACCCTGTTGTAAGTTATCAAAGAAAATCTCTTCAATGTGATTTATTCTACTGGCACATTTGTTTGTTTGTTTGTTTGTTTTATATATTGATCTTCTTATTAAAACATAAAACTATGTAAAGATGACAACCTCATTCCTAGAAGTAAGATAGTAGGGAGTTTGCAGAGCACAATTAACCTCATTGGTAAAGAACTCTACACTGTATGAGAAAGGTATGGTGGAAATAGTACACAGGTCTTGAGTTCACTTTTCATCTTCAAGCACCTTAAATTTAGGTTTGCAACATGCAGTTTGTGTCCTTGGTGTATATCATTGCTGCTGCTTTGTAGCTAGATATTTTCTGTAGTACCATACTAAAGCAGCCACCTGATACCACTTCCCATGTAACAGGGAAATATTTCAGTAACAGTAATCCAACACTTTTCCAAAGCATTTAGAACAGCCAGTTATGAAATAATTTGGAACATTAGACATAATACTCATCTGTTTTGCCCCTGACAGTTGCCAGCAGTGACTGTTCAGGAGTACAGAAGCAAGGATGCTCTTCTATGAGCTTCCCCTCTCAGCTTTCAGAAGTCTACGGGGTGAATGATGTTCATTATCTGTTGCCTCTTCTTATAGTGTATAAGGTAATGCTCACTTGGGAAACAGGATATGAGATTCTAGGATTTACCCATGGGATTTAAACCCCGTAAACATATGTGTAGAGATATTGGCCAGATAATATAGGCAAAACAGAGGAATATATGAAGTGTTGAGTTTCAGGTGTGAGATAGATGTGTTATACAGTGTTACAAAGACTTGAGTCTTCCCACCTCCTCTAAGAATGTAGACATACACATACATTGCTCAGTATAGCCACTGTCCTGGTTTGGGTGAGAAAAGAGCTGGTTCTGTTTAGTGATTTTACTTTTCAGCTCAGTTCTTCTACCTAACTGCACTGTCTGAAGTCAGCAGCCTGTTTTCACAGACAGTGTCTGCTGCTGGCAGTGACAACACCCCATGTTTAGAGTTACTACCGAGGATTGGTGTGCAGACCAAGGCCACTGCTGGATCTTGTGTACCACATTATGGGATGCAGGAAAGTGAAAGGCCACACCTGCAGGGAGTTGTGGACAGGGGAGGTGACCCCAGACTGACCAGTGAGGTGTTCCAGCCCATTTACACCATATTTGGTATAAAGCAGAGGGATCTGGAGGGTCTATAGCTCGCTTGCTCACTTGTTGTGTCTCTGGGGCATCCCGGGCTCCTCTCCCCTCTTGGAACACTTTGCCACCTTTGCTTGGCTTGACTCAAGTCCTCTTTTGGTTCCTTCCTCGGAAGATCCAAGGAGGACTCCATTCTGCCTTCAATCCCAATCTGTGTGTTCCTGAATCCAGTACCAGAATCCAGCTCCTGAACACAGCTCCCGAACACAGCTCCCGTCTGCTGAGGGTCCCAGTCTGGGACTCCTCCAATGCCTGCTCTACAACATCGGTGTCAGTGATGTAATTACCAGCAGGGGGGTTGGTTTCTATACTGGTTTTGTATATATTTGTACATATTCCATTTTTATTATTATTATTTTCATTTTCATTAAAGGTGTTCTAGTTTCCTTTTCTAATCAATGAGTCTCTCTCCCTTATTCCCTTTCTCTTCCCCTTTGGGGAGGTAGTGGGGTTAACAGAGAGTGTCTGTTACAGTCTAAGGGGCCTACCTGACCCTAAACTGTGACAGCCACTCCCAGGAATGATCCCATCCCTTAGGCTATGTGGTACAGAATTGTTTGCATCCATCCTGCTAAGGAATAACCCCTTAAAGCCAACTGGCCACCTTGACAATGCACAACAATGTAACTGCCTGGGCTCCCCGTGCTGCTCTTGTGACTCTGGAACATAATAATTACACTCTGGGTTTTTTCAGCTCAGACTGTCTAAAACAGTATGTCCCAGCCAAGCAAGGTGGTGTATTCATACAATGATGTGGAAGTATCTGTTGCAAACATCAGCTAGGGCTTGATTTGCCTGAGGATGAAAAGCCAATTGCACCAGTGTTGGAGGATTCGGTGGGACCAAGGGAACCAAATTTGCATATAATCTTATCTCTATTGTTGGCCAAACCAAACTACACCCAGAATGACTTTTGGGGTTTGTTTTGGCAAGGCCTAATTGGTCACTCTAAAAGATATGTCAGGAGCAAACTGAGATGGCACTCAGTTATTCTACAGCACAGAAAATATTTTAAAACCACTGAGATCACTGCTGACATATTCTCTTTCTGCTTTGACCTGTTCTAGCTTTGTTTTCACATCCTTCTGCCACAGATCAAAGAGCACCTCTTCAGCATCTCTACTCTGACAACAGCACAAATTGGAATTGCAAGTAGCCAAGCATCTAGTCCCTTAGCTCTTTTACTCAGGGCCATGCTTACATACGTTATTGCTTTTTTACATTCTTTTACATTTAATTCATTTTTTCCAATGCTTGCAATTCTTTGTAAATATTGCTGTAGCTTTATTCCTGTCTTACTATTTCACAGAGGAACACATCTCCTGAGAAAAATCATATATTGGGGAAAAAAAACTTCTTTGTGCAAAGAAGAAATATAAAATTGCATTATATACAATAATAAGTTTTGATACAGAGGATGCAGACACATTTTACACACATACACGCACTGGGTTTGTGATGCAAAAAAGCCTTCTTACCAGTACCATAATCTATGTCTTGGAACTGGTGTTCCCATAGACAGTAGTGTGGCAGTAATTATGGGGACAATATCTAGAGTTTCATCTTTGTAAAAGGTCCATCTTTGGTGTGCTAATGTGGATCTACCCAAGCAATGCAAAAGCATCAGCAGAATTTAACAGAAAAAAAAAAAAAAATCTATTGTGTGAAATTGCTTCAATATTTTCAAGAGAAGTTTTGCAAATCAGTTCCCACTAGTTTCATAGACTTTATAAAATTTACCATATTTTAGTTAGTTCAGTAATCAGAATTCTCATTTACAGCAACAGGAATTTTAGTAATTCCCTGTCACTGGGTCGAGTGTGCATGATGTGATATTTCTGCCGCCATTTCAGGAGCAAAAAGTTTAGTCACAATGGAAAACCTTCATTCAAAATGATGGGTAAAGAAAAACAGAGACAAATTTTTTTGTGTGTGCGTATGTTAAACACAGTAGCATAGACTTTACAAACATTGTCACAGGAATGCCATAAGATATCATATCATATGATTACACCTCTGACAATGAAATAAGGAAAAAGGACAACTTCAAGCAACACAAAGAGGGAACCAGCAACTACACATTGTCAATAAGGAATAACATGTTCTGCACAAGTGGAACAAACTTTCCTAAACTTTAGCTTAGTTACAGTTCAGTCAGCCTCTATTACAATTCATGGTTTCACAAACACCAAATTAGTTCAGAATTTTGCAATTGAAGCATGAAATCCAGTCCACCTTCCCAAGGTATGTTTATTTCTCATGTTGATCACATTTTACCAGTCTCAGCTGACTGTCTCAAGTCCTGCCCGTGCCATTTAGGTGAGTGTCCTGGACCATGTTAAGACTTACCTGTGGTAGTTCTCCACAGTTCCTCCTCAATCAGTGGTCACAGGTTTCCTTGTCAAACCTTGGCAATGAGGACATGCCACACTGCATGGGCACTGTGATGGATTCAGGACCTGAGAAGCACTCTCTGATCTGGAAACATGAGCAGAGCCATATAAATTAAGTTATAGTAGACACCTCAGCATGAAAGTCAGTTGTCTGAACATACACATCTGGTCCCATTTGAAATAACCCAGACCACTCTCCCTTCTACTCTTCATCTTCAGTTCCAGGAAGCCATAAGTTTTCTTCTGCCCTATATCATATCTGGCAATCCTGGGAAGTTGTCTCACATATCCTGTTTTAAAAACTCTCCTAAATTTCTGATTAGTGTGTTAGATTAGACAAGAAAAACCTCAGCAATGATGTACAGTCCCTCCACAGCTCACTGTGCATTTTTAGCCAGGCTTTCAGGTGGTTTTAGGTGTTTATATGGGAGGGTGGAATACCAGAATGATTTTTCTAAGCAGCTACGTAGCTTAGGTGCCTGTTTTCCATTGAGATCAGAAGAATTTAGGCACCTAACACATTAAGGAGTTTTAAATATTTTATCTGCATCTCTCAATAATTTATATTTTTAGAAATCCTACCTCTTGCAGTAAAAACGTACTGGTATTAACAGCTTAAACCTATTCACGTTTTCCAGTAAAAGACAAACTAATAGCAGAAATCATTCAGGTTTTTCTTTTTACACACCAGCTTCAGCTCCTTTTATATTTTATTCCATCCTTCAAAACCCTGAATAAAAGCTCTTTTAGTTTTATAAAGTTCAACAACTGCCTGTATGACTTTGAACAAGGAGTTGACACAAATTCCAGTTATGCAAGTTCTTTGAAAGACCACCTAGACATTGATGCTCTCATTACCAGGTGGGGTATCAACCTGTTTATGACTGTCGTTGCAGTGAGCATTAATTACTGCAGCAGTGATTACCCTTCTTTCATATTTTTAGGAAAGAAGTCTGATTCCTTTGAAGACATTTATATAGTGATTACATTTCCTTTGTATTTTTTTTTTTTTTTGATCACACCTCTTAATCCTATGTAAATA
>JANIJG010003515.1:0-41683 GCA_024611175.1 Megaceryle torquata
TTCAGACAGTGCAGTGAGTTAGAAGAACTGAACTGAAAAGTAAAATCACTGAACAGAATTAGTTCTGTTTTCACTCAGACTGGGACATTAGGTTACAAATAATTGTTTTCTGTTTTGAAAAAAAGATTTTCTTTATTCAGTCCACCTTTTTGGGCTTGTATATGGAAGTTCTGAGCAATTCTGTCAGAGCAGATTCTTTCCAGAAGTCTATTGCTCGGGTAGGAAATAATAAAAAAAAAAAAAAGCAGGAAACAGAAATGTCTGGGTTGGAAGGGACCTCTAGAGGTCATCTAGTCCAGCCCCGCTGCTGAGAGCAGGGACATCCTCAACTAGATCAGGTTGCTCAGATCTTCATCAAGCCCCACCTTGAATGTCTCCAGGGATAAACAAATAAACATTTTCATTCATGTTTCTTGGTTTGTAGCATGACTGGTAAGAATACAGAAAAAAATACAGGATTTTTATTTTGTTTATAAAAAACTTTATCTGGTTTAATTGTAACTGGCATTTGAACCATAAATGTGATTTTTATTATGATTCCTGGACAGAAAAAACAAGTCAGCATGGATACCTCATATCATTTGTCACCTTCAGACATGGTTGGAACAGTTGTTACTGGTGAACACTTAAGAAATCTTGAGGTAGTGATACTAATTATGATGCCTTTTGGCTATAAAAGCCTCAGTGGTACAAGACACACTGATGTAAACTGCAGTGGTACT
Source organism: Megaceryle torquata (assembly GCA_024611175.1). NCBI lineage: Eukaryota > Metazoa > Chordata > Aves > Coraciiformes > Cerylidae > Megaceryle > Megaceryle torquata. Next base: position 723 of record JANIJG010003515.1, read on the forward strand.
GCAGATCTTCTCTCTTGCTTTTCTGTCACTGTACACAGAAGACAGGACAAGGTTTGTCAGCAGAAATATCATTTTGTTAAAGGAAGAGAGTATAATTGGATAAGACAGACAAGCTTTTGGGCACAGAAGCTTCTGAAGGAGGAGTTGTATTTCTGAAAGCCTGCCTAGTTTTTACAACCCTGCTGGCTGATACAATGGTAAATCTGTCTACAAACCATGCCCTTCCTCTGTCCTTAAACTATTATGGCTACAGCAAAGTAGTGCTGCAGAGAGTAGCAGAATTACTTCTTCTGTGGGAAGTAACTCGAAGAGAATAGGTCCTGTGCCTGACTGGGTGCCTCTGTTAAATTTGTATTGTGACTAGTACTGCTGGGCTTTTCTGGCTACTTTCAGAAAGGACAAATGCACTGAGATCTCATGCAGGCTCCTTATTGTATCTTATTGAACTGTCTGCTCTGGACTTGGTCTGGGTGCTCTAGTGATTTAATTTTTTAAAAGAAGTATTTAAAAGAGCCACAATATATTTTAAACCTCTTCATTAGTTGTCATCTTACCAATCTTCTACAATTTTTATGAAGCTTCAATATGCTCTGTGCCATGCAAGAAGTGTCTTTCATAGCCATTCCTTAAGAGAAGTAGCAAAGAAAATAAATGGAGCTGGAAGTTGAAAGGGTTTGAACTTCCCTTAAGTGGAACAGCAGTCCTGCTGTTTTGCATGTCTGTGCCCTGTGTCAGTTTGCAACCCCTGAGGTATGGCCTAAACTGTAATGGTACATCTTCTGAATAGTTTCTTCACTCTAAGAAGCGTAACCACTTTCAGTGTGTCTTTTATCTTTTCCTTTGTGATACTGTTTTTCCCAGCCACAGTCAGCTTCTACTTCCATAAATATTTAGCCTATTCTGTCTGTTTGTCCATCTTTCTCTATTTCCTCAGAATCCCAGCCTTTCTGAGAGCTCTCCAAGTTCAGGGGGAGTGGCTGCTCAGTGCATTTTCTTCTTACTAAAGTACAGGACTATATTTGTTCTTAAACAGTCATGTGGCTTTGAAGCAAACTATCCAATACTGCTACATCTGTAGTTGAGTAATGAGAGTTGGTAATGCTGCATTGGTGTGCATCTTGAAATTTGCTTTTGTAGGTCATGCGTACTTAGTGTGCTTCCTGCGAAGGATAGTTCATCTACTCAGGAAAATCATAAATTACAGATTTTCTGTTTAATTTTTATAAGCATCTAGAAAATCATCCATTGAGGCTGGGTGAAAAAGAATGTATGACATACAAACAGCGTTGTCAGCTTTTAAACCAAACTAATTATTTTTATAAGCGGGTCATCGATGCAGTTTTACATTTTACTGTGCTTTAATGTGTTCTGTTATTAGATTATTATGCTCAAAATTTTGAAGTGGAATCAAGTTCACCTTTATCAGAAATGGACCTTAAGCTTTTATTCATTTTTAATTGTTGAAAGATAACAATATGCATATTTCCAGATAACGGTACATCTAAGGGGCATGTCTTACCATTTGAATTAGGGTGAAGATACACTGTGGCTCTGGATAGGAGCATTTATTCAGCATGATAATTTGGGTGTTCAAGGAAAATAAATATGTTTCATCACCAAAAGTTTATGATGAGGAACTGCGGATGTAGTGAATAGGAGAGATTACTATTGACAGTTTATAGCTAAGCTTGGAATGTGAGCACCTTCTGAAAGAGGTCAGTCAGTCTCGAAGGCCTGGTATATGCATGCATACATCCTGAGCAGTTTAATAGCAGAGAAATCAGGCTTTATGATAGCATTTCTGAGCCATAATAATCATTAAGGACACTGCCTTGGTTTAAACAGTTCCCAGAGGAATTCATCAAGTTACAGATAGCATGAACAGATAAGATACGCGAAACAAACCATAAACAGTTCACAATATAATTGAACATAGAGCACCAAGTAATTGCTTGTCAAGTATAGCTCGAATGGAGTAGGAGAGACAAAAGCAATTTTGTAGACACTTGTCCTTGGGCAACCAGCATCTCTGCTCTGATAGCAATCTTTTAAGAACATGTGTGAACTGAGGGAATTCTCCATATTCTCTTTGCATTAGGAACTTCTTTAAAGCGAAGTAATCAACTTGTATAACAATGTTACAGGAAGTAACAAAAATTAAATTGAGTTGTGGAGATTTTAGTCAATTTTCAAAAAAGTGCTGGGTTTAAGTTTTCGAAATAGGATTGTGATGTTTGAGTTCTGGAGTTATTTGATGAATTAGTCTATTGGAAAATAGCATCCTTGTACATTCCTCAATAAATTTGTGTATTAAGGAATGAAATGTATGTAGATGACTTTACTAATGCAGAAAATACAGCTTTGTTTAGCCCAGTCAGAATGTAATGAAACTGCAAAGTACAGTGGGTTTATTCTGCTATTCAAAAGGGACACTTCAGTAAGGAGTTCATATCCCGTGCCATGATTAACCCCGTGGTTCTTGGGTTGGTGGAAGATGTGCGTTGGTGGAGCCCGATTTGGCAGTTTTGGTTGTTCTCTGCAGACAACAGACAACTGTCTCCCATAAGATTCTCATAGATAAATTGTTGCTGGATAAGGAGACAGTGAGGTGGATTAAAAAGTGGCTGGGCCCAGAGAGTAGTGATCTGTGGCATAAAGTCTAGTTGGAGGCCAGTGACTAGTGGTGTACCCCAGGGATCAGTACTGTGTCCAGTCATGTTTGACAACTTCATTAATGGATCTGAATGATGGGACAGAATTTGCCCTCAGCAAGTCTGTAGATGACACCAAACTGAGAGGGGTGGCTGACAGTGCCAGAGGGTCGTACTGCCATCCAGAGGCACCTTGACAGACTGGAGGAATGGGCTGACAGGAACCTCAAGAAGTTCAACAAGAAGTGCAGAGTCCTGCACCTGGGAATGAAGAACACCCTGTACCAATGTATGCTAGGGGCCACCCAGCTGGAAAGCATCTTTGCAGAAAAGAACCTGGGGTCCTGTTGGACAAAATGTTGAACATGAGCAAACAGTGTGCCTCTTCAGCAAAGAATGCAGATGGTGTCCTCAGCTGCATTAGGAGAAGTATTGCCAGCAGATTGAGGGAGGTGATCCTTCCCCTCTGCACAGCACTGCTGAGGCCACAGGTGGAGGACTGTGTCTAGTTCTGGGGGACTCCTAGTACAAGAGAAATGTTGACTTACTGGAGAAGGGTCACAGAATCATAGAATAGTTTGGGTTGGAAAGGACCTTTCAAGGTCATTTATTCCAACCCCCCTGCAGGGAGCAGAGACATCTGCAACCAGAGCAGGTTGCTCAGAGCCCTGATCAACCTCACTTGGAATAGTTCCAGGGATGGGGCAGTGACCAACTTTCTGGGCAACCTGGACCAGGGTCTTATAACCCTCAGTGTAAAAAATGTCTTCCTTCTCTCTTGTTTAAACCTCCATCTTTTTGTTTAAAAGCATCACCCCTTGTCTTATCACAACAGGCCCTGCTAAAATTCTGTCCCCATCTTTCTGACAGGCCCCTTTAACTACTGAAAGGCCACAATAAGGTCTCTTTAGACCATATCACTAAGCACCACATCCATTCTTTCCTTAAACACCTCCAGGGATGGTGACTCCACCACCTCCCTGGGCAGTCCATTCCAGTGTTCTATCACCCTTTCTGTGAGGAAGTGCTTCCTAAGATCCAACGTAAACCTCCCCTGGCGAAGGTTCAGGCCATGCCCTCTCGTCCTGTCACTAGTTGCCTGGGAGAAGAGCCTGACCCCCACTTGACTACAACTTCCCTTCAGGTAGTTGTAGAGTGATAAGATCTCCCCTGAGTCTCCTCTTCTCCAAGCTGAACAACCCTAGTTCCCTTAGACTCTCCTCTTAAGACTTTCCCTCCAGTCCCTCCACCAGCCTTGTCGCTCTCCTCTGGACCCGCTCCAGCACCTCAAGATCCTTTAGGAAGTGGGTGGCCCAGAACTGCACACAGTACTGGAGGTGAGGCCTCACCAAGGCTGAGTACAGGGGGAGAATTACATCCCTAGTCCTGCTGGCCACACTATTCCTGACACAAGCCAGGATGCCATTGGCCTTCCGTGCCACCTGGGTACAGTGCTGACTCATGTTCAGCTGGCTGTCAACCAGCACTCCCAGGTCCCTCTCCAGCCACTCATCCCCTAGTCTGTAGCACTGCAGGGGGGTTACTGTGGCCAAAGTGTAGGACCCTACATTTGGTCTTGTTAAACCTCATATTACTGGCCTCAGCCCATGGACTCAGCCTGTCCAGGTCCCTCTGCAGCATTTTCCGACCCTCCAGCAGATCGACACTCGCCCCCAACTTAGTGTCATCTGCAAATTTACCAACGGTACACTTGATCCCCTCATCCAGGTCATCAGTAAAGATGTTGAATAGAACTGGGCCCGGTACTGATCCCTGGGGGACACCACTGGTCACTGGACACCAACTGGATGCAGCACCATTCACAACCACTCTCTGGGCCTGGTCATCCAGCCAGTGTTTAACCCAGCAAAGGGTGCACCTGTCCAAGCCATGGGCTGCCAGCTTTTCCAGGGGGATGCTGTGGGAGATTGTGTCAAAAGCTTTGTTGAAGTCTAGGTAGACTGCATGGTCTACAAAAGACCATAAGAATGATGGAAGGACTGAAGCACCTCATATATTAGGAAAGACTGAGAGAGCTGGGACTGTTAAGCCTGAAGAGAGGGCTCAGGAGGATCTTATTAATATATATAAATACCCAAAGGGAGAGTTCAGAGATGGAGCCAGGCTCTTTTCAGTAGTGCCCAGTGACAGAGGCAATGAGTACAAACTAAACTGCAGGTTTCCTGTGAGCATCAGGAAACAACTTTTCAGGTTGGCAAGAGAGGTCATGGAGTCTCCATCCTTGGAAATACTCAAAAGCCAGCTGAACACAGTCCTGGGCAGTCAACTCCGTGTCTCTGCTTGAGCAGGAAGCTCAGAAATGTTGTCCAAACACAACGAGTGTGGCTTATGTGGAGGGGGTCTGGCATTCACTGACAGTTGACAGAAGGTAGCAGTCAGTTTCCACAGATGTAGTTTCCAGAGAGGGTAATGGTCAGCAGCAGAAAATGCAACTGAAGGTTTATTATCAATAGTATGGTGATCTGAAGTTCATGTCTTGAGTAGTGTCCTGGAGAGGGGTTCAAGCATAAGGACCAGAATAATATGTTGGAGAAGTTGAGAGAGTGTTGAAGAAGAAATCCATCATCTGAGTAAGATGGAAAAAAAGAAAGACAGAGGGTTCTTCCACCCAGGGAAGAGACAGCTCTAAAGCCTTTAACCTGAAAGAAGCTAGATGAAGTTGTTTTTCATAGAAAATCTGATTCCCCCAGAAGGAATGAATCAAGAGTATTCTTCAGGAAGAGACACAACAGAGAATTATGTCACTGGAAAAAGTAGGAAGGAAACTCGGATAGGCTTGATTATTCAATTACAAAATACTAGAAATAAAGAGGTGTTTGTAATTTCTAGCTACCCTAATGAGGACCTTTCTTGAGGAATGACCTTATCTTTAAAGGGTGTACACAGAAAGATATCTCAAAAGGCTATTTTGAGGATACAATGAAACAGTTTTCTGATGCTCTGCTATTGGTAAAAGGAGTGTTGATTGCATACTAGAGAGCTTAGTTTATAAGGGATACAAGCAGGTCTTTACATTAGGATTATCATAAGGAAAAGTAATCCTGTTCCGTAATTTTTCCCTTTGTTTCCTTTAATTCTGATTTGGTCCTGTGAAGTATTTCTTAAGCCTGGTAATATAAAAATATTTATGAGTATCTATACAAATATCTTTATTGTAGGGAATGCATGCTCAAAATGTGGTTTCTTGAAATAAGGTGTCTTAAAAGTATGCAGATGACTAAGTGGCTAAGAAAGGCTGCCATTTAAGAGTACCTGTCACTCCTTGTCCTGGTAATATCTTGAGTTAGGCATATACTTCATGACCTAGATGGCACAAATACTAAATGAAGTATATAAAATGGAAGAACGTTTGATGTTACAGTCGCAGGCACGGATTGCTTTATTGAACAAAGTGAGCCCTTAGCATAAGTTATGTTTATCAGTGCTGCGTATGATAAATGCTTTCTCACGTATGTCATCCTAGCAATTCTACTTTTGCCCACAAGACACCCTATTGATCAGAGACATTGGAATAGAAATGGCTGTTTTCCCATCAGTCATCTATATGTTTCATTTAAATTTTGATGCATTTTCAGTATTCTTGACATTTACAGAATAATACCCTCAATGGTTTCTTCAAATTTATTAGTCCTTTTACTTACTATGGATCCCAGACCCTGCATTCCACTTGTGAGAGAAGTCTGTGTGGCATAAGCTCTCTTGAATATTAGCAACACTTACAGAAGTTATAAAAAAGTAAACCAGCACTTGTTTATTGAGAAATATGTATTTGAACACATATATGTTGTTCTTGTTTGAAGGAAATCAGAAGTCTCTTGAAGTGGTATTTCAAATTAAGAATAGTTGTTAAGGATAACGTTTGTCCTGCTTCAAGTATTTCTCCAGAAGAAACAAATCCAGTAGGGATGTTAACAAATTAGAATACTGTCATTTTAATACATACTACTTAGGCAACTGATTATATCTTGTAATTATGTCGTATGGCTGACATAAAGTAATTCTGTTGATTAGATGCATTCACATTAGGCTTTGACACAATGTTATTATGTATTATTAAAGGCCCTACCTGGACTTGGACATTCATCGGGTTAATTGTGATAATAGTTCTAGTTTCTGTGGTCACTTGGTGTGTGTTAAAATGGTCCTCCCTCATCCAGCTTCCTGCTCAGCTCCCTCAGAGTGAACAAGTGAGATGTGGTGTGTGCCAGTGTATATGCTGGGAAGGGAGGTGATTGTGTGTAATGGCTGGATGTGGGTGTCAGTAATTACAGGTGTAGGTTGCTTCTCCATGCTGAAGGTCATGAGCTGCTGCTAACAACTAAAATGAGCCTGAGATGGGAGAGGGAGGTGCCTTCTCTGAAAATTGATGAGCCTAAACCACCACTTGAGGCAAATACATTTTGTGTCTGTACATAGGTAATATTTTCATGCATGCCACATTTATATTTTAATTGCTGTTTCTGCAGCTTTTGATTCATAATTGTGACAATAATCAGAACTTGCTTGTAAGATTTAAAGGATGTCAGCTTGTTTATATGAACAGAAAATATCATATAAAGAAGTTGTATTTTTGCATCAATATGTGTGTCTTACAGAAGACATGGACCTTCTGGAGTGGGTTGAGAGGAGGGCAACAAAAATGATCAGGGGCTGAAACATCTCTCCTATGTGGGTAGGCGGAGAGAGTTTAGGTTGTTCATTCTGGAGAAGAGAAGGCTCTAGGGACACCTTATTGTGGGCTTTCAGTACTTAAAGGGGGCCTGTAAGAAATATGGGGACAAACCTTTTAGCAGGGCCTGGGAAAGGGGTAATGGTTTTAAACTAAAAGAAAAATAAAAGAGGGGAGATTTGAACTACATATATAAGGAAGAAATTTCTTACAATGTTGAAACATTGGAACAGGTTTCCCAGAGAGGTGGTCAAAGCTCCATCTCTGGAAACATTCATGGTTAGGTTGGAGTCTAAGCTACCTGATCTAGTTGAAGATGTCCTTGCTTAGTGCAGGTGGTTGGACTAGGTGACTCTTAAAGGTGTTTTCCAACCCAAGCTGTTCTGTGATTCAGTGTTGTCTATCTATAAATTAAAGGATTCATAATATATATTGTCAGACAAAAAAAATGACTCAGACAAATGAATGAATCAGACAGTGAATTTGACAAAAAAAAAAGAATTGTCAGACAAAAAAAAGAAGAATCATGTAAGTAAAGCAGTTGAAAAAGTTGAGAGCAAAGTTCTGTTCCACAGAAAAGTAAGCTGATGAGGAACTAAAGCATTTGATCTGGACACCTCATACAGTCTCCTAATATTTCATGCTTATTTACAGCTAACTTCATAAAATATAAACCGAATGTTCTATATTGAACTAGAAGTTCTTATGGAACTTGATAAACATGCAGATAGATGAGACATATCATAACATATGATACTATTTTAAATGAAAGAAAATGGTCTTTTTATAGTGACCTTTGAATATTCTTGGTTTTGTACTGAGCCTTCCAATCTGCTGTGAACAGGCATGGATCACATAGTAACAGAAGGAGTAAGGTGTATGTTCTCATATTTGCCTGTTCAGCTGTTTTGTTTTGAAGGAAGTAATGTCTGCTTTTACTATCGCTGTTCATATGCTTTCAGTGATTCTTTTCTACAAGTTCCTTATTTTTAATGCAGTGAAGACTCAATGATAATAATAGATGAAACTAAACTAGAACCAGCCTTTTGATCTAGGTACCCAAGACAACAATTTTTGATGTGCACTAAGCATTTTATCACTTCAATTGAGAAATTTTTTTCAAAGTAGTTTTGTACTGAAATACACAGAGGTTCAATTGCAAGTGTAGCTCCTGTCTGAAAATAATAAGACATAGACTTGGAAGTTTTTTAACTTGATGCTTTTGAGCAGCTGTTATTTTTAAGTTTCTTGTGGCCTTTACGTTTGTAATCTTAAGGACAGAAATTTAAAATGTTATTATTATTGAAGATACTCTTGTTTCTTAGGTTGGTTTGTTGTTTATTTTTCTATTACTACTAGTATTGCTAGAAATACCTTACTATTAAAATTTTATTTTAAATTGCTGGTGCAAATAATAGTAGCACCTGAATTGTAAGCATTATTTCTACTCACTGTCTGGAAATGGTAAGCTTTCCAATGTTATTATTATATTGTTGAAGAATAGATAATAATGGATGGTCACCATGTAGAATTATTTTTACTGGCATTTGTTCAAGCAGAGGGTTTTACTAATTTGATGTAGGGGGATAATATGTAATTAATTACATGTTAAGCGATAGCAGCATCCATGAGAGCAGGGAGGTAACTCAGAATCTAGGTAGAAGTGGGAATGAGCAGACCCTGGGGAACAAAGCAGCCTGAAGGGTAGAATGGGAGTTTGGGACTGTTTGGATGAGAGACTCAGGAGTATCCGGAGGGTGGTAAGAGGCAGAGAGGGCAAGCCAACCTGCTGCTTTTCTCATGAGACTTTTTGCCAGGGCCTGGACCTATGGTTCTCAGGTACTGAACTCCCCTTGATTCATAAACAGCTATCAGAAGTGGTCAGAATATCTTCACCCTCCGTAGTGAGTGATCCAAACCAGAGATGACAACTTTAATAGCTGTTAGTTAAATGTAGATAGTAGATAATCAGTCCTGGCCATGATTTTCTGGATTGATGGTAGGTGGCAGGGGCAATATGTAGGTTTTTCTTATTTCTGTTGTAAAGCTTGAGCAATTTGTCAGATAGCTTTCTCTCTGATACGCAATGGCTATCAGAAGTTACGAAGTGTCAGCATTGGCTGCAGTTCATTTACCATGTTGGTTCATTTCTTTGAATGTGTTGGTGCATACATCTTATGATTCAGTTTTCAATCACCTGAATGCATAATTTTGTTTTCACTACTTGGAATTCATAGAATCATAGAATTGTCAGGGTTGGAAGGGACCTTAAAGATCATCTCGTTCCAACCCCCTTGCCAATGGCAGGGACACCTCCCAGTAGAGCAGGTTGCTCAGAGCCCCATCCAGCCTGGTCTTAAAAACCTCCAAGGATGGGGATTCCACCAGCTCTCTGGGCCACCTGTTCCAGTGTCTCACCACCCTCATGGTGAAGAAATTCTTCCTAATGTCCAACCTGAATTGACCTCTCTCTAGTTTTAATCCATTCCCTCCAGTCCTATCGCTGCCCAACATCGTAAAAAGTCCCTCCCCAGCTTTCTTGTAGGCCCCCTTAAGATACTGGAAGGCCCCAATAAGGTCTCCCACTTAGCATATGAACAGCCATAGTAAAAGCAGACATTATGTCTTTCAAAACGCTTCCATTCAGTGCCTCTCAATGATGAGGGAAAATTGCCTGAGCAAGCTCCATATTACTTAGTTTGAAAATCAGGAACAGTGCAGTGAAGGGCATGAAGAAAAGTGAATTCCCATAGCTGAATGTTGCTGTGGAGGATTGGTTTGTTTTTTTGTACTGAGGTTTTCACTATAACCAGGATGTAGTTCTCATTTTCTGAGTATTAAATCATTTTACTATCTTAGGAACTGTGAAGTTGAACTACTTAATTCTCATTAAATGCTCAAATACTGTAGTTCTACACAGGTAGACAGCATTTCTTGGTTTTAAAGCATTTTATTTTGTCAGTCTAATCTTGTTACTCTCTTGGGGATCTGATTTCACAATCCAATTTAAAAATAAATTTTCATGACTCATCTTCAGAGTTAGATCATGAATAATACTTGGCCCCACAGCACGTGGGCACCAGTGCAGTGTTTTTTTGGTATATGTATATATCTAGCTAATCTGGAGAGATTCCTTGATGGATAGCATAGCTCATTTCAAAACTTGAGACTTTGTACAGCAGTCAGTGTAAGGGGATTTTTAGTTGTGTTTTACATCTAGCTCGATGTGATTTAGTTGGTTCATCAGCTTAGAAATCGCCTGTTCAGAGCTTCAGAACAATTGTAATGATGTGGATTGTGCCCAGAGGATGTATAACGTGATTCCTGTTAATGAGGGGTTCTAATAATTGAATTCAGTGTTGTTGATGATAACATTAGATATGTTAGATCTAGCTTGTCCTGTTGAGCTTGACTTTTAAAGTGTTCTAAAAAATTTCTGTGATGTACTTATATGCTGCAGTGATTATTAAGACTGAGAATCACAGGCATTTAATTGAATCTGAAACATGGTAGTGTGACTCCCTTGGGTAGGCGTGAAAGCTAGAAGAAAGTCAGTACATGGAGTGAAGTTTCTTACTGTCAATTAACTCCAGAATTGCTTGAGAAATGTAGACTTACTTATCAGCACACTTACTGTATCCTCACCAGTACTGCAAATACCACTGCAGTCTGAAAAATCAAGCTGAGTTTTTAATCCTCACCAGTAATCAAGGTTTCATAGATTAATGTAGGTTAGCTCTCCTATATCATGTCCAACATGGTGTCTCCAGCAGGTTTAAGTGTGGGTATAATGAAATGAACTGTTGCATTTATGAGTAAAGCAATTCCTTTGGTTGTGAAAGAAACAAAAACATGTCATCTCTTCTCTTTACTGTGGTAACTCTACAGTGTTAACTTTTTATCTTGAATGCCAGCAGAAGTAAGTTTTGAGTACATGGGGAGCAAATTTATTGAGCAAACAGTTGCTACTGTTAGATAAATCACCCTTAAGATTGCATTTTAAAGGCCTGATATTGCCAGAATGAGGCAGAGGCCCATAAAATGTCTTACAGAAGGTGTGTGAACTGTAGGGGAGGCTTTAAAAAGGGAGTAGAATGTCTTTTGAATTGTCCTTTCTACTTTCAAGTGGTTGCAGAGGATGCTTTTTTGGGTTCAGTGTCCAATGTGATGATGGATAATTTTCCAAATTATTTTAAGTGTTTTTTAGCAATGACAGTTTCTTCATCCTGTGCTGTGGTACTCATGGGTATCCTCTGTTGGTATAGATTTAGCTGTCATTCTTGTGAAACTGATTTTTTTTTTCTTTCGTAATTTTCCTTAATAGCAAAAGTTCATTATTATATTTTTAAATATTTGCGTAGACAGCACTGGTTTCATTCACTACTTTGGATAAATGGGGAGAGGAAACCTTGAAAATACTTAAAATTGAAGACACAGTTTTCCATTTCTGTGAGCCAATAGTAGTCTAAGTTAAAAATAAGAGGCATTGTTTTTGAAGATTTTTTTGATCGCTGAAAATTTTTGGAACAACTGTAATCACAACAAACACTTAATTGTGCTCACAAATTTGTATTCATTTTTGGGTGGTTATTAGTAAGCCAATAACTCTGGATGATGATTTGAAATTTCCTGTTACTTCTTGTCATTTTCACTGGAAGCAGGGGGTGTCATTCCAAGGGATCAGCCTGGCATTTTATAGCACATCTCTCACAGGTAGTGATGACTGCAGTGTATTTAGACCAGTGATGCCCAGTCTTTCTAGCCTGATGAATCAATACATTATTCAAGTGTTAAGAGAATTATGTGCTTTGGCTCCTCCTCTGCCATATGACTGGACTTTATGTGGGGAACTAGTGTCATGTACCTTCCAGAAGCAATAAAAATAAATAGATAACTTGTACCAGTGAGTTGGTTTTAGCTGTCAGATGGAAGTTACTTGAGCAGCAGCTGTGTAGTATGCTCATTACCATGCTTCCCTGATGGTACAAATGTGGAACCCAGGAGCTCTGTCATGGCTATGCTAAAGAATGAGATTCGGCTGCCCTTCTCCTTTGTGTTGTTGCCACCAGCACTGATAAATTACGTCTCATACAGCTTCAAGAGCCACCACATGACTGTAGTGGTAGCACTCTTTATCGCAGGTAGCTGGAGTTGATCTGTCGTCACTGGAGACAAGCTATTCCTGAAGCTGAGTTGTAGTAGAAGTTTTTGTTCGCTTCCCCCATTTTGCAGGGTTTTTGTCAGTGAAGGATCCCAGCAGTAAGAGGCCAAGTCAAGCTACAGAGCAGAAAAGACCAAGGCAGGATCTCTGTCAAAGGTGCCAAACCATCTGACATCAAAAAGCAGTTAAAACTTAGAATTATATGATAAAGTCTAGTACAAATGGCATGTTGGGTCTTTTAGACTATTAATTTATTTTGCCATCTCCCTTCTATAAATAAAGCTATATAATGAAGTGTTCCAGGGTCCTTTCAGATGAAAGGCATTAGATAATGGCGTCTTTGAATGTTTACCTCTTGTCTGGGCCTGCTAATTCATTTATCACTGAAATGCCTTATTGCAACAACTCTGTTCTTGTCCATGTGTGGTGTGAAACCATTTGAATGTCATCCTTATTTATTTTAGCTCATTTATTAAGCTTCCTATTGTGAGGCATCTATGGTCTGAATTAAAGCAGATACAAAACACCAAAACCAACTCTTTATATATAACTGCCAAATAAAATACATAGCCAAGTAAGATTAAAGATAAATAAAAAATCAGGCAGAAGGACAAGCCCAACAGACCTCTTGCAAACCACCCACAAAGGGCTTAGGTTCCAGCTACTCAAAGGCACAGGAAGAACATGGGTAGCAGGTAAAAGAGCAAAGGGAGGGGACCCAAAATAGATAAAAATGGCTGAGTTGAAGTAAACAAGTCTTGCAGTAAAGCAGACAGAAAAAAGTGCGTGCTGAAATGATAGACAAAAATATGTACGGGGTGGGAGTCACAGTGATCTCCAGATGAGATCTGGAGCAGGAGTGCCTTGCTGACCTGTGGCCTGCAGGTGCCAGTTTGGGTTTGCTTGGCTGTTTTAACCTGCTTGTGAATAACCAGCTGCAAGGAAGGAGACAGCAATGCTGTTACAAGTCAGAAAGCTGCTCTTCTGAAACACAAGTTTGCTTTCTTGGGTTGGAATTATGGTGTCAGAGCCCTTATCCACCCATTAAGCACAGAAGACCCAAGTACTAGAATGTTCTGCAGGATGAGGTCTAGAAGGTGTAAAAAAGATGCATCGCTTTGAGGTTTTGGATTTTACAGGCCTGGGTGATCTCTTCTTTGCCGAGAAAAGCCCTTTGTAGCCATCAGAATACTACAGGCAAAAGGAGAGTGACTACAAGGACTTATATAAAACACCCCCCTTTTAACAGACTATTTATCCACAAAGGGATCTTACTTGTTTTAAGATCATTTAAATGAAATCTGTGTTGCCGTCGTGTTTGTAATCTGAACTGTAATCCTTCACTTGTGACAAATTGTGGTCTACAAATAGATTAAATTATTGAGGGCAGGAGAAAAGTCTATGATGTGAATTAGCATTTTTGGTAGGGTCCACCTATGCTCCCACCTCTTAATTTCCAAACAAACACACCCTGAACATTATGCAGCTCTTTTGCCTCCTGGCAGTTTGTGGTTGGTTTCCGCTTTACATTGGTGCCACTTCATGGGATTCTCATTGACAGTTAATTTTTTCCATTTGGCCCATTTAGGTATTTGTTTAAGTGGTACAAATAAATAAATAAATAAATAAAATTTCTTTAATTCCACTGCTGCTTTCTTCAGTAGCGTTCCTGTAGTTTTCTCTGCCTCCCTTCTCACTTGTAGTTGCAACCTTTTACATTAAAAAATATTTTATTAATAATGCTAATATTGTTTGCGCTTTTTTTCTTTCATTTCTTTCATATCTCTCTATGTGAAATTAGTGCTTGTGAAAGCTGGAAGTTGACTGTTCTGGAGGACAATCAAAGAGATACCAGTCAGAAGAGATGTGAAAAAAAGATGGCAGGTGTAAGAACTCTTCAAACCGTTAAGTTTTATGTTCACCTATTGCCTGTGGTCCTGGTGCAATCCCCAGTTCTGAAGCTGGGATGGCTCCTCTGTAGAATCCACTATGCATCGGGATCAGGAGCATGTGTAATCATGATCTAACTGGAACAGTTTTCAGTCTTTACTGTCCTGTCTTAAAGGTATAACCTAGACAGTCTACAGGTGTCTAGGAAGTTGATACAAATTCTTATCTATAGAATCCTGTATATATTGGAGTCATAATTGTGCTGGTTTGTGGCTAATATCTAAAGCATGTTGCAAACAGTATGGTTGAAGATATATAAGATGGGGTGTTGCAAATTTCAGTTTCTCTTTAGTAAAGTGTATTTGGTATTTGTAAGTTAAAACCAGAACTGTTCTTTTTAATTTAAAACATTAATTGAAATAACTAAGATAATGTAAGTAGTAATTTCTGTCACATCAAGCAGAGCTCTGACTTTATGGAAACTCTCTTGGGCACTGCAGTTGTCTTCATAAATCCAAACTCCTCATACCCATGTGAAACTGCATCCTTTTCAGTGCAGCTTTGAATGGACCCATTGATGGATGCTATGTCCAGATATGCAGGAGTGTGGGTAAAAGGAGCATGATGAAAGCAGTAGTCTGTTTTACACCCTCATATGTATACTGCTATTTAGCATTTCCCTATTCCTGGTCTTCACTGGTAGTATGCTGTGAGACTTCTGGAAACTAGTAGTGTGTAACTGGGTTTATGGTTGTGATAAAATATCTTCCAGTCTTCAGAGCTTTCTGAGAAGCTGTTGTATGAAAATTGAATTATGTATTTATTATTATTACTATTTCATTTTATCTGTCATTACAATACTTCTGCTCTTCCTGTATTCCTAGCAGTTTCCTTTTTCATTTTGAAATCGAACTCTTTGGCCTTAGCTATGTTTACAGCTCCTTTGTCTTGCTGACTCCTTGTAATTACATCAAATGTGAACCCCATCTATGTTTTGAAATGGCTCATTCTTACTTTCTGTTGTGCCAGCTTGGTTCCCATTGCTTAATGATAGATTTCTTCAAGCCAGAGATTTCTGCCTGGACTTTCTGGTGGTAAAACAATTTAAGGAGTCCTGCAAGGTCTTCAAGGTGTTCATTACAGCTGTGATTTGAGGCATTGGGTCTATTAAGGCTTTGTGCTGAGATGTATTGTAGAAATACTCATATGTGTATCTGCCTCTGTTGTTACATTAGCTTGCTTACAGATACACTGCTCAGTGTTCTTAAAAGGTATCTTGTCTGGTTTTCAACTTTATTGTAAATTGAACTTTTTGATGTGAAGATGGAAAAAAAAAAAAAGATAGCTAAAACTTCAAATATTGACCTTTTGAGAAAAGGAGTGAAAAAGAAATCCAGAACAGAGAGAGAGAGAAAAAAAAATGGTTAACTCTGGCACTGGCAATTTTCAGATTTAATTTGTAGCTCTGTGTCACCAGTTTGAGATAGGACATCATGAAGTTTTACATGTTAAAGGCTTTGTCCACAGTGGTTAAGAGCATCCATAGAGTATCAGATCAAATGTCCAGATGGCACAGTGTCCTGTATCTGGCAGTGACCAGTAGCCGAGACATAGGGAAGAGTTTAAGCACCAGTAAGCATGTAGTTGTGCTTTAATGATACTTTCCTGAGATTCTCTGGACCCTCACTCTCCAGGGTCTGCAGCTCAAAAGTTCCCTGGGCCACATACACAGATTTTGTGTCTGTGTAGCTTTCTTCTGTGAATTTACCTAACTGCTTTTTGCATGTGTAAAATTTTTACCTATTTTTCTACCTGAGTTGTGTGGAAAAGTATATCCTTTTGTCATTTGAATAGATGACCTTTATTTTCTGCACTGGAAAAGGCAGTAACAGTTGTTACCTATTTACTCTATGCCACTCTTGATTTAATAGACCTGTATGATATCCCTTAACTGTAATTTATTTTCCTGATTTTAATAGCTTTAGTCTGTTGCTCATAGTCTGATATATCCATACATTTGAATAATTTTTTTTTTTCCTGTTCTCAATGTGTTTTCAAGTTGCCTTAGAGACTAGAGGAACAGGAACTCCACATAGTAGAAATGAAAACGCATCTGGTAGTGCAAGGCTGGTTTCTTTTTTCCCCTACCTCTCCCACCCCCTTACAGTTGCAAATGGTGGCCAGCATAATAATGACAATTGCCACTTGTAACAGTTAAAGATGATGTGTTTCTTTGAAAGAAGGCCTACTGGGGGACATTTAGCTAGTGATGGATAGAGGACCTGACGTGGACTCCCAGTATAGTTCCTGCTTCTTTGTTCCATGTAATATTTGTCAAAACAGTGGTGATGGGTGATGATTCGGTTTGGGTTTTTTTCAGTGTGAAGGATGGCTGCATTCAGCATGCACACACGCAGATAAAAGAAGTTGAACAGCTTCAAAAGCTGTGTCAGTCAGTCTGTCAAAATCACATTGGCAGACCTGGAGCACTGTATGTACACAGATGGAACCTGAAAGTGAGATCTGTTTGCTCAGGGGAGTAAAAGGAGCTTGGTTGACAAGATTACTGCGGAGAGCTGCTGGCTTGCTTGGCTGTGACCTCATCTTCACAGGCCTTGCAAGAAGCTTACCAAGCTTACCCTAAATACTTTTTTTTTTTTTTTTTCTTTTTCAAGCTGTGTTTTCTTCTTGGAGGTACGCAGCCATTGTGTGCTTCTGCAGCCCTGGCCCTGCTCCTGGGGTATCCTTGAGCTGCTCCCTGCAAGCCATTTCCATGCAAGGGGTGAGCAGGCAAGAGAGCTGCCCTCACTGTTGTATCTTTGCTCATTCGTTGAAGGGTCCACAGGGAAGCTCATAAAGGAGCAGAAGCTACACTTTTGTGTAGGAGAGTTAGGGAAGAACACAAAGCCAGCAGGTTGCAGGCTGTGAGTTCTGCTTGTTCCTTTAGAATAAACCCTCACTGGAACCCAAATTCACAAGACAAAGATTTGGAAAGAATGGGGAAAAAAGCTAATACACAATAGTAGTTAAAGGGCTAAAAATCAATAAATGAATCATTTTGTTAGGAAAAGGAAAAAAAGAAATTTAACAAGGAAATGCAGACATTAACATAAACAAGATTCTTGCAGTCTTGACTGTTACTTAAATTTTCTTTAAAATGTCAGACATGTATTTTTATTGTCCCTTAAGTGTTTTATAAATCCTGTTTTTTCTTTTTTCTTTTTTTTTTTTTTTTTCCTGAGTGGTGCACAGTCACAGGGCCAGAGGCAATGGGCACAAACTGAAATACAGAAGCTTCCCTCTGAACATCAGGAAACACTTTTTCACTGTGAGAGTGACTCAACACTGCACAGGATGCCCACAGAGGTTGTGGGGTCTTCTTCCTTGGAAATAAAATCTGGACACTGCTCTAGGTGGCTGTGATTGAGCAACTGTTTGGACTAGGTCACCTCCAGAGGTCCCTTCCAACCTTAACTAGTATGATTCCGAAAAAAAAAAAAGTCTTTTAATTATAAAAATGAATATTTTATTGCTGTTTACATAATTTAAACAGCTCAGGCAATATAGTTGACACTTGTAAAAAGAAACTTCACATATTGAAATGAGCTTTCCAACCAAATAAATGTTTAAAACTGTTACTTTTCAGTGATAACATAGGACAGAAGGGAAGCTTCTGACTACAGTATGAATTTGGGACTTTGCATAACACTGTTGATTAAACTTACCTTCTTATGGAGGTTAATATTCAGTACCAACCTTGGTGGGGCCTTTTAACAGCACTGAATACGTATTTGGTTATGACTCACTGGGATGCTTACTAATGTATTCTTCGGTGAGATCTACAGATTTTTAAGAATTTTTTTTTTTTAAATAGAAGTGCAAAATTAATGAGAGATTAATTGCCATCCAAATTGGATTATTTGGCAGGACTTCTCATGTAAATCCATTGGCTTCCGTGTTTGATCTAAAGTGATGATGGTATTGGTACTAAAATGCGAAGCACTGGCATTTTAAGATGACTCACTTTAGGAAGAAATACTATTTTAAAATTAATCCTTCAGTCTGAGATGTGGGCTGGGGAGAATGTTATTTGCTTTTGATAAGGGATGTGAAAAAAAATGATAGGTTTACTGAGGGACAGATTTGTTACTGGCATGCAAAGTTGGACAAGGTAAAGCACTTTGGATAGAACTGCAGAGGAGAATCTTACTTTCGAAGAGACGGAATAGGCTGTACAATCCAAGACAGATATAAGCTAATTGGCTGACCTTACCACATTCTCTGTGAGGTTTGGTTTGAAAAGGAGAGAAGTAACTTCCAGTTAAAGGAAATCTCATGTCTACTTCTTTGAATTTCATTCTATGGCTTGCATTAGTAATTATCAATGCAGCTTGGGCTGAATTACAATTAATTTTTTTTTTTTAGTGACACAGTAATTTAAAAATTTTAATTAGTTATTGTTTTCACAGTGTTTCCAACTTGAAAAATGCTACGTAAGTGCAAAGTGTTGTTATGTCTTTGGACTGCTAGTCTTAGTTATTTGCATGAGTTTGTGCTCCAATTCCAGTCTCTCTGTGATTTTGCTTTATCTTCTACAGCTTGTATTGCTTGGGATAGGTGTTTTAGCTGAGAATAAAGCTGAATTTTTCATTATTTTTCTTAGAATCACTTAATGACTGTTTGTGGTACTCATTTCCTTAACTGATGCATTAATTCTTTTTATTTTTTCCTTTTCCTGAGCATGTTCAAGCCTTCAAATCATTTCCCGATGTCTAAATCAGAATGTTAATATTTCTTTACTTTTTTTTTCTGAATTACTATAGTTATCTTTTTATTACTTTAAAAAAACAGCACACCTAATATGAAATGCTGTTTTGGTTCCCTGATATGTGACGCAGCAGTAATCAAATATATTGTCTCATTCTCTGTGTCAGAGCTTTGCATAAAGTTTTAGTCTTCTGTGGCTGTGAAGCTTCATAAAATTTAGACTGTATCTTTGCTTTGATACAGAAGTTATTGTTTTTTAAGACACCAGATTTTGCTTCTTATACTACATCCCCATATCACTTTAAGTGATAGATGCAAATCTATCTGCAGTTCAGCTGACTACCTGTTTTGCTGCATGACACAAGATAAGATTGATTTCTGTGGAGGAACTTGAAATACTTTAATAAGAAAGAATGTTTAAGCTTACATAAAGGACATTGCTTTTGCTGTTTGAGAAAACAGATTTTTGCCTCCGTAGGTCTGTTTGAAAGAAATAAAATACTGTGGAAGCCAAAGTTCTTAGTAGTTGAACAAATCAAGGGAAGAAAATGTGCCTTTCAACTGGATTAAGCAAGAACTTGATTACTATTTAGTTGGTCTGTTTGGATCGTAGCATTTATGGGAAAAGATGCTGTCTACAGTTTTCAAAAATGAAACCATCCAATTGTTGATTCTGTACTGGTTCATAAATGGAAAAGATTCAAAAATTTAACTGCGAGTGAAACTAATCAGTTGGGATTAGATTGCTTCAGTCAGTGGAAAAAGAAATGTTTCTGGGTAATCTAACGCACATTTACTTGGAAAAAAAATAATTGCTGATAATAGTAATGTCCATTAACAGAAGCTATTAACAGCAGGAACTTCACTTTTGAAGTCTGGTAGCAAGCACCATGTAGTTAAATGCTTTGAACATACTGGGTGCGCATACAGAACGCTGTCTCTGGCTGCCCTGCAGTTGTGACATTGTTAGAGTGTGGTGAAAGAAATGAGATAGAAGAACGAGCAGAGGAGGAAAGGAGATCAAAGCAGAAGCTCTTGCTGTCACAATAATGAGAAAGAAAATACCCAGCAAGACTCTTTGCCCCTCCTCCCATTTGATGGTGTTGAGTAGTGTTCACACCAGAGCAGAGTGGCCTTTCTTTACAGTAGATGTCTTCCAGGAATTTCCAGTAGTGAGTAAATAGATCTGCTCATGGCTAGGACTGGATGTTTCTTTTTATAGGCAGAATCTATTTTTGTTATGACCCATTTATAATGCTTCAGTTTCTTTAATTCACTGAAGCAAAGTAGCTTGTTTTTCATCTGAACTGTCTTTTGATAGTCACATTTTCCATAGCTTTGGAAGCCTCTGCTCAGTTGTTTCAAAAGCAAATTTTTTTATTATTATTTATGTATTTATTTGGTTGGTGACTTGAAGCTGCAGTACCTTCTAATTAGTAGACTGAGTTCTTTGCTGGTTAATAGGCTTATTTTAACATTAAATGCTTTTTATTTTATTGGAAGATCTGTGATGGCTTGTGCTTTTCATTTCTGTTGGTATTTGTAGAGCTTTGCTTTTGAACATTTTCTTCTAAGAGGTCCCTAGGAAACAAATTGGCGACTCTGGGTTTGTTTGGTTTTTTTTTTTTTTGCAAACATTGAGAAATTATTTGAACAATCTTATTTTAAAATAAAAATGAAAGATTGGAAGTTGCAGAAGTCAGTGTACTTATGTAATCTCTTAGAGAAAGAAGGTAGATGTACTCTGCAGATTATTTCATTTAAGAGCAAACCAAAATTAATTTGGTACTAGTATTTATCTCCAGCTATTTGCATATCAATATGAACAATGATGAGTTCTTTTAATCCCCATGTCAGTGGCTACATATCATTTTAGAACTGAACTCATAAAACCTGTAAGAGCCCAAGGAAACGGGATCCACTGGTCCCATCACCTGGTTTGACCACCAGTAGGTCACAAACTAGTACCAAGCTCAGTGCAGAATTTAAGTGTCTTGAAAATTCACAATCTGTATTTTATAAAAATCTTCTCTTGCATTTGAAAACAAGTACACTCCTTTTGTTTCAGATGTTTCAACTTTGTTTCACTGAGAAAATGAAAATTATAAGCTCTTGCAATATTTTTTTTCTTGCCTCTAATATTGCCACTAGATATTTACTTATTGATAATCTGTACATTGCTTCAAAGTGCTACTGAAGTACTAACCTTCTCTTATGTAGCTGTCAAGAGAAATGCAGAGGGCTACTTGAGACAGATTAATTGGGAGGAGTTAATGGGACCCAAAGGCGATCTGTTTGTAGTAGTGTGCGAAGATAACCAGATGCTCCTCTCCCAGTATTATCTTTCTTACACTGTCAGAAGTCTTTCTAAGAGTCTGTCACTATTTTAATGAAAGAGCACAGGAATTTCACAAAATCAATTATTTCAGTCTTTTCCTTTGGGGAAAGGGAAGCTGAACTAGTGTATAATGTGATTGCTGAATTGCTACCAAAAGTGCCCCAAATCAGCCCTTTACGTGAGAAGACATCTCAACACATGCTGTCATTTTTCAGCTTGTATGTGGACTGTGGAGAGATGAAATTACAAGTGCAATGCAGCTCAGTTATACCTTTAAACATACAGTATGAAAATCACTTAGGTTATCCAAAGTTCCTAGAAAATGAATGCATTCAGGTTGCATTATGAAACAGAAGAAACTTGTCAGCATAATGACCATTCTTGGAAGTGTATGATTGGGTGAATTGGTTCGTTGGTTTGTTTTGTACGCTGCCTATTTTTTAGAGGTCAGAACAGGCACAGAGATTGTCACCTATGATAGTTTTAGATTTTAGGATGCTTTCTAAAGGAAGAAAATAAATAATTAAAGCTAAGCAATGAACTCATTTGTGACGAGCTCAGTGAAAATCTATTTAGTTTTTGCTCATCCTACTTAAACTTGATTTGTATTCTGCCTGTAGGGGAACAGTACTACTATGCATTTTAATAATGTAAAAGAGGTTATTAATTTTGGAGTATTAACTTGACAGCATTTCTATGCAATTACTGTCTCTTATGGATTGGTTGTGGTTCTTTATTCTTTCTCAGTCTTAGCATTGGGTTGGGACTTACTTCAGAGCCTGTCACCACTGGTTCATGTTCAAGCAGAAGAGTGGCAAGTGGGTTGAGTGCCGGGCTGAGAGTGCTGCTCTGTAGCAGTCCCAGCTAGGCAGCCAGACTCTCAGAAAGAGAGCCACATTTTGACCTCAGAAGACTGGAACGACATCAGTGAAGCCACTTGGACTGAAGGCTGCTTAATACTTCTGTAAATCAGGCTAACTGTCCACATATCTCCTTCTGCACCGTACTAAACTGACCACTTCTGCAGAGCCTGTGTGGTGACTGCTGCCATGCATAAGAGAAAGAGTTGCAGTATATTTTACTACCTTTCTTGACACAGAGGGCACAAGAATTGGCTTCAGAGCACATGAAGTTTTTCAGCTCCCTGGGAGCTTTGAGGGTGAGACACAAATTTTTGGGTCAAATCTTGAGCCCACTGAAAAGGATGAAAATTATTTTCTGATTATAGTAGAATCAATCATGATTTTAGCTCTAAAATCAGCAGTGTATTTGTGAAAAGAAGCATATCCTTAAAATTTGCTATGTTTAATAATTGTCTTTTGGGTTTTTTTTCTTCAGGAAGATGAGCTACTAATAAATGAAGTATTTCTATATTATTATATAATCTTTTATTGCAAACAGCATATTAATGACAGATGGTAATTGACACTAATTTTATTACTACTGAAGAAGCATCTCTGGAATGAGCTTGTATTTTGTGCCTTGATACCTTTTATTCTAAATGAGAGGCAAGTCCCATGCACAAATGGTTTGGTGTATTGAAATTTTAAGCATCTGTTCTGGTAAATCATCCTTTCACTTGTGAAATGCTTTCATTTTATCTAAAATGGGATTGTACTAGGCTGTTGCTTGGCGTGTTGCACCTGTTCTAGTGTTGAAATGAGTGGGTACAATGTATTTTAAAATTTGTGAAAGAACACTATGGCAGGTGAAATACTAAGTGCACGAATGTCACAATTCCTGAATTAAATTTGGCTGTGTGACACAAGTTCTCTATGTAAAGGCATCAGGAACAAGTCTTTGACTACACAAGCACATAGTAGGATTTCCTCTCTTTTGTACTACAGAATACCCGGTCTGCGCGCATTTACTTTGGGAGCCTCCAAAACAAGCTTGGCATTATTACTTCTGGTAAGAGTTGTGCTCAAAAGTAAGACGACCTCAAAAAGTCTAGACAGGAGAAGTACCAACCCATGTTAAGTGCTAGAGTCCCTAGCAATTGAATTGCCTGTGGGCAATTCTGGGGTTAGGATTACACTGGTGGCAGACAATACCAGACTTTAATCCCATAGTTGACCTTATTTTGAAGATACTTGCAATGTTCTTTTTCCTGGAGCCAGTTACTGGGCTGGGGCTGTATTCCCTAAATGCTGCAATGTGGCAAGCATTTGCACAGGCTCTGACACAAGACCTGATTAGGGAAGATAATAGGTGTTGTGCATCACTCCAATTTAGACATTTTCTGTGTGCCTGCTGTTAGCCTGCAGCGAGTATTAGATAATGTGTGTTAGCTCATTAAGCTTACTCTTAGTGACTGAAGTCGTTTACTAATGCTGATCTTGGACCTTGAAGCTAAGGTGATCTTAAGGGGCAAGGAGGCAGTTGTGCTCTCACCAGCTCCTCTGCATCAAATCTAGTGCTTAGCAGCAACAGGGAGGGTTAGCTGAGCTAGTCGAACCTAAACAAAACTAATTCCCTAGAGAAACTTGTGCCCTTTCTGAGGTTGCTGTCAGTTTTACTTAACTAGGATTACTGTTTCTTTCTCTCTTTGAGTCATGCTTAACAGTTTGTGGGCACTTCAGTTTTGCACACTGTAAAGATTAATCTGCTAAACTCATCATGTGGGTTTTATGTGGCAATGGTTGGGTTTTAACATATCCTATGTTTAGTTCTGAATGCTATTTGAAGAGGAAAGGAACTGAAGGAAGGCTGTGTGTGGAAAGCAGTTTTATAGAAGTTGAGGTCTTGCTCTGTGCTGTCCAAGGTAAAAGATATGTTGCTGTAGCCTAGAAGAATGAGTGTTCAGGGTGTTTGGATTAAAAATGCCAGAGCAGTTAGGCAATAAACTAATTGCCTGGGGAGATAGTAAAGTTTTTAATTTAAGCCCATGTAAGCATAGGATAAATCAGGTTCCTATCCATTAGGACTGTCTTGGGGCCAGTGGCATAATTTCTGAGATGTGGCAGCAAATTATCTGACTGAGCAGTTGAGAAATTCTAAAACCAAAAAATAACCACATTAGATATTATTATTTAATGGCTGTGGTAAATACAGGGTTCAGAGTAAAGTCCTGTTGTTTTAGATCATCTCAGCCGAGCTCTTAACTTTGGTGACAGCTCAGCCAAGCAGATTTGGCTTATGGAGGGAATGAAGAAGGTTTTCTTTCCCTAGTGTCAATCTTAATCTTTCTTTTTCTAATTAGATGAGGCATTTTCACAGTCATTTCCTTGCAGTGAACTCTTTCTGATCTTTTCATTTGCAGCTATGTTTATCTGTGGATAAAATGTTTGGGGTTTTTTAGTCACTTTGAAATCTTGATCCTTTATGGCCAAGAAAGCCTGTCTCCATGTAGTGGTGCTGGTGTTGGGGTGTGGATAGCACTACATCTTTCAGGACCTCTGGTTCCTCAGCATTATCTATAAAAGCTCACAGAGGAGGAAAACAGTCATCAAGCAGTAGATGGTGATTCAGTGCCAGCTCCAACTGTTCAGTCTTTTGTGACTGTTTTGGCCAGTCATTTAATCTTTTTCTGGTTTGTTTTTCCCTTTGTAAAATGTGAGTAAAATTAATTCCCTTTTAGCATCCTTTTGTTCATATGTAGATTTTAAACTTTTAGGAGTATTTATTATACTGTATTTTCACAAAATCTAGCACTGTGGAATCCTAGTCTTAGTTGAAGCCTTAGACCAGTATCATAAATTGTGGCAGAAATAATCTCCATTCTCTATTTATCTCAAACCTTAAGACAAGTAAAAGAGCTCTTGAGGTTGGTACTTTGCATGAGACCCTGCAGACTGCTGAAGGCTTTAATCAGGAAATAGTTACCACATGAACTCAGCAGAACAAAAGCTAAATTTATGAGGGAATTAATTTTGCAACCATATATTCCCAGTGTAAGGCCTCATTAGGATGGAATTAATGTTCAGATTGCATGCAACTAATTTAGGTGAATTTACAAAAACGTTGTAAACACTGGGAACAATACAGCTGGGTATTAGAGAGATAAACCTTCAAACACTAAAAGTTCTGGAGTTAGTGTTTGTACATGGCTTTCTTATAAGCTCAGAAATACATAGTTAAAATGCATGAACTACTGGTCTTCTGTGATGATGTTTAATGATGAGAAAGTTGTGCCTGTGAATAGTATTTTGTTCCAGTTTAAATCAGGCTAATTAATTAAAACACAGAAATCTGTATTTTCTTACAATTTTTCCCATTTAGTTTATAGCCAGAGAACAAAAAGAAAGCTGTACAGGTTGATTAGCAAAGCCTTTCCATGTGGCATATTTTTTCCCTTATGGAGAATGGTGGTTGTTTTGAAAGAAAGCAGCTGTCGTCTTTCTTAAGGCCAAATTGCATCCCCAGTCCTTCAGGTGCAATGTGATGTGTCTGCCCCTTCACGTTACGGTTCTTAATGGAATTTTCTGCTACAGAGCAGAAGTCATCAGTCCCTGTTAATTTAGAAAGAGTGGGGAAAGATGACATGCCCATTAATCCTTAACCAGGTAAATAGGCAGAAGTTTTGAATGATGCATGAGATTTTCAGGGAGTTTTCACAGTATGTGAAAGAGTCTTACACTAAGATCCTTTGGGACACAGGAATGTTTTAAAGCAATATTTTCAGCATATTAGTAACCTTTTTAAAATTTAATTTGTATCTACTCTTTCCTCTGCATTTTGAGCAAGTGTTGTACCTGCTGGTGCTGGTATATATGGCATTATTCATATGTAACTGTGCTTTACTTAGAAAGCCTTATAACATATAAAATTGGTAGCTGGTATTTCTGCAGTACCGGGAAGACCAGAACTTGAAATTTGTATTTGAAGATAGACATAGCTACAGATATAGATACTCTCCTCCCACCCCGTAATTGTGGTGTTATAGTCAAATCTTGAAGTACTAACTATGGTTAGCGCCTGCTGAGGTAAAACATGTTAGTTAATATTTCATTTTCTGATTACAAGCCCTTTCTTACAATCTACAATTCATAAATTAGCAATTCAGATTTTGTCTCACTTCATTACCAGCTTCATTTCTTACTTTTAAAGACACAATCTCCAACTGAGCTAAAATATCAATTGTCCGGTGGATGGAGTTGATTAGACAAGCACCTGGGCAGACCTTCAATGTATCTGTTTATCTGAAAGACAGAGATAATATGCTGCAGAAATAAAAATAGCATCTGAATTATCCAGAGGAGACAGAGAATGAAACCACTGGATCAGAATACTGCTTATTTATATGCAAATGTACTACCTTTTTTCCTGAATTTGATCCTTAAGATCAGTTCATATGGAAGAGTAAGGGATGACAAATATTCTTGGAATTGATCCAGACAGATATACACGGGTTAGTGCTTTGTGGCTAAATCATGATGTACATGTTGGGGATTATCTGAAAAAAAAAAATCTACATTTGAAAAAGCCAAGCTGTCTTGGGAGAGTGAACCACTGCATCTGCCATTACTGAGGCTAATCGTCCTATATATGACTTTAATCATATAAAGAAATTAATTTGCTAGAAAATTTTCAGTGACTAGAAAATCAAGTGGTAAATGTCTGCATTTTTTGCTACTAAGCATTGCTGATTACCTGTGAATAAACAATATCCAAATAAATGGAAATATTTTGGTAAAAGGATTTTTTTTTTTTTCATGACCTGGATACAGTTGTGGTTTTTTTCCTGCAGAAGACTGAGGGAAAGAAAGAATGAACTTTCAGTCCATGGCAAAGTTAATAATTTTGAAAGTTGGTGGCATGGAAATGTACCAAAGTAAGTTTACACACCTGATTGTATGTAGACTGCATTCTGTGCATACCTAAAATTATATAGACTCAGGATTTTTTATTTCCCATGGTTTCTCTGCTGCTGTGATTACCCATCATGTCATGAAAGAACAGCTCTGTATTTTTCTGCAGCAAGAAAAAATAAGGAAACAAAAATGAAGGAAAAAACCCCTGCTCACTTGAAAAGAAAGCAAGGATATGAAATCAAAAAATGGAGAATTAATGCCTCTTTCTTCTTCATGTGTTATGGTTATCTGCTTGCAGAGATAGTGTATTTCACAGGATTTGTTCTTTGGTTCCTTTGCCTTCAACAGGATGCATTTTGAGTGATATGGGCTAAGAGAAAAGCTGGTGTGTTTACAGCTCTAGACTGAGTTTGATGTTTCCAGCAGTGTGCCTCTAGACTCTGTGCCATGTTGGGCAGGAATGCTCTAGTGCTTGTGTGCAGAGCAGCCAGAAGAAGGTGGCGTGTGGACTCAGACCTGCTGTTCCAAAGATGTGTTTTCCACAGCCAGGAAACACTGCACAGTTTCAGTTTGGGGACTTTTATAAAAGTTACAAAAATTCAGAAAAAAAAAGTTGAATCTGATGTTCTGAAATGAAATTTTGAGAGAGAGATTATTTGCTGTATTTCATGGGGGCACTGGACAGTACTATTTTGTCTTATGACACAGACTACTAAAAGTATGTAATTAGGCAAATGATAAGAGCCCTGAAAGGGGTTGGCATTGCCTAATTATTACATTATTATGCATTAGCTTAAAGTTGAAGTCAGCCTTTTTTGCTTTTAACCTTGCCTAATCTGTTTAATCAGTAGAAATTTTTTTACAACTTCCCATGCCATACTTGCAATAGTTGATCTCCAGACATTATGATTTTTGCATAGCCCCCATGTTTTGTAGATCTCTTTATTTTAAAACTGGTCATTGATCTGTAACAGTATAAAATTGAGAAAGGTCATCTGAAAGAAATTGTCTTGGAGGAAGAAAGCGTGCCGTGTATATCATTGGATTTTTTTGGCTAGAGCACTTCACAGTCTTTTATCTCTTCCACTTGTGTGACTTATCTCCCACTTAATTTCATCTTTCCTTTTACCTCCTGGCAAATAGCAATATGCCTCAGCATAATGATGAGCAGCAGCAAAGGTAAAAACAAATATATTTTTTTCTGCCTTCAAAATTTAGAACTAAAAATAGAAGCTAGTTAATATGTACTGTTCAGAAGGATAACAAAAAAAGCATGGTTTGGATAAGAAGGTTGAAAATGCTTCAACATTTTTCTCTGTTATGCTTTTCTGTAGTATGTAAAGATTTTTGTAAAATAATTTGGGAGTGATGCAGCAAGAAAAAGATAATCTGGAAGATAACTAGCTCCTGGAAACACTTTTATGTATAGCTTTTATTTCAGTGAGACTTCAGAGGCTTAAAGCTAAAATACGCTGAACTATTTTCAGGATGAGATACATGGCACAGAAAAAGCAACACAGTGCATGCAGAATGTCTGGAGACCATCGAGGCTTGGAATAATACTTTTAATGTACATATCCACCTACTGCTGTTTAATAACTCTGCCATCAGTGCATACTGTTCCTCCTCACTATCAAGTTAGCCTTCCAGATACTGCAGAACAATTTTGCATTTCCATTGTCACTTGGGTGGTAAAATGATGAAAGTTGCCCGGGTAGGCTGTGGAGTCTCCATCCTTGCAGATACTCAAAGCCTGACCTGCATGTAGCCCTGAGTGGCCTGCTCTGAGGAGGGACTAGATGATCTCTAGTGGTACCTTCCCACCTCAGCTATTTTGTGCTGTGATAATAAATCATAGAATGGTTTGGGTTGGGAGGGACCTTAAAGATCATCTAGTTCCAACCTCCCCACCATGGACAGGGACACCTTCCATGAGATCAAGTTGCTCAGAGCCCTATCCAGCCTGACCTTGAACGCTTCAGGGAGGAGGCATCTACAACCTCTCTGGGCAACTGGTTCCAGTGCCTCACCACTCTCACAGTGAAGTTGTTCTGACCTAAACGTACCCTCTTTCAGTTTAAAGCCACTGAGAGGCATAACTTTTAAAGTGCTGAAAGTGTTTGCATATGCGCAGACTGCGACTGACAGGGGAGCTAGACTTATCTGAGGGCAGCTTGGAAAATGTGTGCTGATCATGGCCATAGATGTTTTTGCAAAATGTGTTCAGAACAACTGTAGAAATAGTACTGCTAGTAAGTAATCATAAGGGGGAATGAGGTGCCCAAAGCTACTAGGAAATGGATGTGCCAAGGATGTTATGTATAATAGAGATTATCAACTTAGATGCAGTACAAACCAAATAATAGAGCAGTTGATCAAATAAGTTAACAGCTGTTTAAAGGTTTTGAAAAATGGAGATTTGGTGCCAGATTGTCAATGGCTGGAATTTTCCACATATCTATCGGTGGTTTCAACCAAGTGAAAGGTGAGCAAAATAGTTGTTTCAGTATTGCCTTAATGACCAGAGCTTGAGGGGGAGGTTTATTATTATTATTTTTGCCTTTTCTCTTCTGAAAATCCACACAGGCAGAATAACAGCAGTATATACCTTTCTTTAAACAGGCACCTTATGTTCCCCTGACAGATACCTCTAGGCAGCACTGTGACCAGGGAAGCCAGTTCTGCAGGGCTGCTGATGGTAGAGGCTTGCTGGTGGCAAAGATGGTTGCATCGTTGGGCTAGGAGCATGAGCTGTGCAGTTCTGTATTCAACACAACTTCCCTCCTCCTTCTCTAGGGTCATGAATTCGCCAAGCAGGAACTGTAAATTTGTATTTTCTCTCAGGCTGTTTCTTGGCTGGAGGTGCACAGGCATTTGAGGTTAGAAAGTACCATCATAAACATTCAGTCAAACCTTCTATACTCTAGGCCTTGGGGCATTTTTCAATTATTGTATTAAGGAGCCCAGGCATGGATTATGTATGGTTAGGAGCTTGATAGATCAACTGTAGTTTAGCCTATAATTATCGTCACTATTACAAATCTCCTCCTACTGATTTTCTTGCCTGAATTTAACCTGTGATGGATCTTCCATAGTGTATGTGGATGTTGAAATAAAAAGCTTGAGGAGAAAGTATGACAAAGTAAAACATACATCCAGGATTAAATAATTCATTAGAAAATGCTTTCAGGAAAAAATCATTTTAAGAATGTCACATTTACTGTCAGGGCAGCCCCTTAGATCTATAACAGATGCTCTCTGTTAACCCCCCTCCCTTCCGAAGGGGGAAGGCAAAGAGAAAGGGAATAAGGCAGAGAGACTTAGAGATTAGAAAAGGAAACTAGGACAGCTTTAACGAAAATAATAAAATAATAATGGAATATATATACAAATATATACAAAACCAGTATTGAACCCAACCTCCCTGATGGTAATTGTGTCACCATCACCACTGATGCTGTGGAACAGACACTGGGAGTGTCCCAGACTGGGCCCTGCAGCAGATGGGAGCTGTGTTCAGGGGGATGGACTCTGGTACTGGATCCGGGAACACGGAGATTGGGATCGAAGGTAGATCCTTCTCAGGTTCTCTGAGGAAGAAACCTGAAGAGGACCTGAGGGAAGCCGGCAAAGGCGGGCCAAAAGGGCAAGACTCCTCCTGGTCCCTCAGCTTTATACTGAATAGGATGTACATGGGATGGAATACCTTGTTGGTCAGTTTGGGGTCACCTGTCCTGTGCACTCCTCCCTGCAGGAGGAAATTTGCAATGGTTTGGATTGGTAGGGACCTTAAAGATCATTTAGTTCCAACCTCCCTGACATGGGCAGAGACACTTTCCACAAGATCAAGTTGCTCAAAGCCCCATCTAGCCTGGCCTTGAACACTTTGTGGGAAGGGGCATCCACAACTTCTCTGGGCAACCTGTTCCAGTGCCTCGCCACCCTCACAGTGAAGAACTTCTTTGCATCTGATCTAAATCTATGCTCAGTTTAAAGCTGTTACCTGTCATCCTGTCACTACATGCCCTTGTAAAAAGTTCCTTCCCATCTTTCATATAGGCCCCCTTCAGGTACTGGAAGGAAGCTGTAAGGTCTCCCTGGAGCCTTCTCTTCTCTGGGTTGAACAACGCCAACTCTCTCTGTCTTCATAAGATAGGAGCTCCAGCCCTCTGATCATCTCAGAGGCCCTCCTCTGGACTCACTTCATTCAACAGGAATGTTTTTAAGAAGGTTTTTAGAGATACATAATCCCTTCTGTCCTCCCTTGTTGATTGCATTAGAGAACCATGTAACTGATGCCCTTTTCAAGCTTTCATGAAAAGTAGAAATTCTGAAACATTAACAAAGAAGGATTTTCTCTGAAATACTGCCCAGCTTGTATTTGACTGCAGCTTCTTAGAAATAGTAATGACGAGTTTTATACATGGAGGGGTGGAAAAAAAAATAATCTTTCATTTTCAGATCTTTTCAGTATCTGGTGCTCATAGGTATATCTTTTATAGTGGTACAGAAAGCTTGGCAATTCTCATATAAAAATGCTGTTTTAATAATGAAAAAAACCCACCAGATAATGTTAACTCTTTCATATTTGTATGCATGTATATGCTTATAATGGGGCAGAATGACCGTAGTGGTTACCCATTTATATTTCAGAAAAAAAACCAAAAACCAACCCACCACTCTAACACCAGTATCTGAATGGGATAAAGTCTTAATTCTCTGGAGTTTACCCAAATCTGTAACTATACAGAATCACAGAATAATCAAGGTTTAAAGAGACCTCCGGAGATTGACTAGTCTAACCCCTGTGCCCAAAGCAGTGTCAGCTGGAGCAGACCAGGATTGTGTCCAGTCAAGTTTTGAGCATCTAACAATTGTGACTCCACAACTTCTCTGAGTCCAAATAGCACAGTATGTGCTAAAATATTTGATGACCCATGTGAGGGTCATGAACTGGAACAGGCTGCCC
The DNA here is from genome assembly GCA_024611175.1 of Megaceryle torquata. Classification (NCBI taxonomy): domain Eukaryota; kingdom Metazoa; phylum Chordata; class Aves; order Coraciiformes; family Cerylidae; genus Megaceryle; species Megaceryle torquata. The sequence goes on from JANIJG010003515.1 coordinate 32,942, forward strand.
AGAGAGGTTGCAGAGTCTCCTTCTCTGGAGACTTTGAAAACCCACCTGGATGCGGTCCTCTGCAGTGTGCTCTGGGGAGACCTGTGGTCATAGTGGGGTTGGACTTGATGATCTCTAGAGGTCCTTTCCAACTCCAGTGATTCTGTGTATCCCTATGGGCTTTGGTCAGTTTTATTACTAGTGGCTAGGAGTGTGTTTTCGTTTTGATTATTATAATATTACATAGAACTATAGGCATTTATAATGTGTGCATATGAAGAGGTGTCTTTTATTTATATTGTGTGAAGTAATTTTTTTTTATGCCATAAAGCCTTCAAAAGAATAAGAGTTGCAGCAGGACTAGGCAATAATCCTTAAATTATTTTACTGAAGCCCTACTTCTCAAGCTGTCATGTGGGATATTTTCATCTGTTTTGCTGATGGCATTTACTCAGTATGCTTCCAGGGCAGCCACAGGCAGACCTCTCCAGAAAAAACAGATGAAGTAGTTTATATACAGTGTTCCATTTGTTCCCCGTGAATCAAATGGTCTTGTGGCCAAGAGTTCAGTTAAAAAAGGTACTTTATTGAGAACCACTAAATAGGATAAAAAGGGTAACAAATGGTGCTGTATTCCCTTGCTGGTTACCTTTTCACTGCACCCTGTTTACATAGGATTCACTTCTTCCTTGAAGATTTTACAACTAGTAAAAAAAAAAAAAAAGGTAAACCCCATGTAGTACTGGACATTGGAACTGGGACACAAGAGTAGCTAACATGTAGAATTTATCATGTTTCCCAGTTTTCTTTCCTGAGCAGAAACATGTGACTGGATGTTACTTTTAATTGAGATGAAAGGGAAAAAATGAATTGCTATTTACTTATTTAATTAGTTATAATTTATATATATATATAAATTGGAGGATAAACCTGAGACTTTTTTCTAACTGTGCAGTCAACTTCAGTGTGTGATGTGCTGCAAGGGGCACAAAGACATAGTGATCCTGATTTTGGTTTGGAGCTTTATCCATGCGGAAGTACACTTTATCTGTCAACATCTTCATAATGTCTGCATGTGTGAGAATAGAGATGTTCACCCCAATCCTGCTGTGGATGTGCTGTACTTGATGTCTAATACGCACTGCTTTGCCATGGAAAGACTTTTAGGACTAGGACTGCCCCTCAGTCATTAGCTGAAAGAGGTGCTGAAGACACATGAATGTTTCTTGGCCGAGAGAGTCAGATGATGCATGATATTCAAACATATGTGATTAGTGTGTGAAAAGGCATCATCTCTTCACCTCATTAACTGTACTTTTATCTTGAGATGGAAGGGTCTAAATTTGTCTCTTCTAAAGTATAATATTGGCAACCTGATTGAACTGCCTGCTTGAAAAGTTTGTTCTTCTAATTGGCTTTCTATTATAATTTAATTGTTTGGAGTTCAATTAGTTCTGTAATATGGCTGTAATATTTAATAACAATAAAAAAACCTCTCAAGCTGAGAGGTAAATGTTATAATCTATAGATGTTAAATCCTATAAATGTCTGTTCTCTGTAAATGTTATATTATGTGTTTATTGTCTGTCACTCTTCTACTTGACACCTTCTGTACACCTTTAAATTTATTTCCCATACAAGAAGGCTTTTTCCCTGGATGCATTTCATTATGCATTTTCTCAAGGTCTCCAGTGGCTTTCTGCCTGTTTCTTTTCACCCCTCTTCGATTTTTAGTACTTGACCAATGAGAGAATCTTAATCTTAAAGGGCCAGTTGATTAAGACAGTTGTCTCAGATTTACAGCCAGACTTGGGAGAGCACATTCCATGAACGTGTGCCCAATTGCAATGACCCTGTCAAAGAAAATGACTGAGCTTCAACATCTTTACTACTAAAGTGGCAGTTATTATATGAAATTTGCCTTTTACAAATGGTAAGAAAGACATAATTTTTAAAATGTGCTCGAATTTGCAAAATCTGGATGCTAAAGGTAGCTTTGCATTGACCCAACTGAGTGTTTTGGCAGCTGTTCAAAGAAAGGCGTATGTAACAAACTCATCTTTATTAGTTGCCGTGGGAAATGTTAATAAACTTTTTTAGTGACATCCCATCAGAATATGAAAAAGTAACTTTTTTTTTTGAGATGCAGAGAGTTTATTTGCTTTTAATGCCAATAAGAGTTACTTTTAAAATTTGATACAGTTTTGCACTAACTTAGGTTTAAACACAAGTTTCCTAGCCTTTAACAACCAAAAGCAGAAGTGTCCTTGGTTTCAAGAAGTAAACAAAAGGAAAGAACACAGAGTGAAGAATGGAGAATGATAGAGCCCAATGGTAGAGCCCTTCTTTCAACCACAGGACACTAATCTTTCACTTGTCCTCAGACCTCAAACCCCACTTAATTTTCCAGTGGTATTAGAATTAGTATTTCCAGGTTCTCATGCTCAGGCTTTAATTTCAAAACTGAAGGACATCAACTGCAGAGAGCAAAGCCTGCCCTGTAGCTAGATGGAAGCTCACTTTGTTCATCTATTCCCTAGTCTGTAAGAGCTTTAGTTCTCTCTCATATAGTGGTCTTCTCTTAGCAAACCAGAAAGCCAGATATGGATATGTACAGTACACTGAGTCGCACATGTAGAATATATGGGAACGTACACTCACCGGCAACCTGTAGAGATGGGGCTGGAGTCTAAGGGTGATTACTTGTGAGTAACAAAATATTTTAGTGAGGACAAATGACTGTAGTTTTTATTTTTCTTTTAAACTTCCTGAGAGTGTGTGTGAGCAGCTAATTCCAGAGAGCTTTATGGCTTTGAAGTTGTGCTCCTCCTGGGCTGTGCTCAGCAGAGGTCCTTGTATGCACATCCTGACATGTGGCACACACGTCATTGGTTGCTTGGCTGGAGCCTGGTGGCGAGACTGCCATCCATCCAATCTGTTCTTCAGCTCTAAGTGCAGCTGTTATTTTGTAGCTTTCAAATAGACAGAGACAATAAAAATAAATTATTTTCTAGTTAATCATTTGGTGCCAAAAAGCAAGCAAACCACTGAAATCCTTGCAAGAAACAAAATATAAGGGGGGGGAACAGGAGTACAGAAGAGGGAGAGACATACACTGATAAGAGATGAAGTGTCGTGGATGTGAAATAGATGAAAAAAGGTGAGGAAAATACATGTGTTGTAGTAACTCAAATTTTATATTATTATCAGTTTATATTATAATGTCTAGGTTATACATTGTAGCTGGAACTGCAACTCTGTAATAAATCTAGACTAATCTTTCATCTGTAAGTAAAGGACTGAGGAATAACTCACTCCTCTGAATTTATAAGCTGTTATTGTTAATACAAGAATGTGTTGCCTGTTGCAGTCTTTGGAAATGCAAAAGTTTTCCCAAGTATTTTGAATACCACAGGACTTTCCTAATCATAGTTGCTAGTCAGGAGGTTTGCCCTGGCTCCTGCTATGAACCACCTTCCTGGAACACTCTGGAAAACATGTTGAGATGTTGTCTGCCACCTCCCTTCCAAGACATTCCTTTAAATTGCCTTTAAATACTCCTTAAGTGTCAGGTTAATGTAAAAGCAAGTATGTTTTTGTGTATAAAATTTGCATCATACAATACAGCTCAAAAAATGAGTGATGTAGAAGAAAGAAAACCACACAGTTATCTGTCTGTTGGGTAAAATTGGGATACTCCTCCTATATGCTATTATTCCTGTATGGAGTAGCTCATAGGTTGCTAGAAGTTGACATCTGTGTTGCTGAGGAGCCATTTCACAGGGAAGTCTCTGTTCTTAGACTGTAGCAGTGAAAGAGGGTTAAGGGTTAATACAAGCTGTTACACCCCAACCACTTTTTGCTGTTTGCTTGGGTTTTAAAATCTCATTTTCCTCTCCCTCATTCCTACACTGGTGTAAGAATTACTGAGCCATAGTTTTTTCAGTTTTAGATGCCTTCTGCTCTGTTAAACAGTCTTAACTTTTTGGAAAGACCGGGATGTCGTTGGCTAGATTTCCTGTAAGGCAATAGACTGACTTTTTGGTAGATGACTTCCTGTACTTGATTAAACTGTTACTGAAATGTGAATTTATTGAAGAGAAAAACTGTCCTTCTCACCTGGTAGGGAAACACAAAAATCTCAGGTTAAAGCCTTTTCATGCTCTGGACCTTGCAACCATTCAGTTCAGCAGCTTCATACAGACACATAAATCAAGATCAATGTATGCATTGCTGGCTCTTGAATGAATCCAGCTGTGACTCTATAGGCTTGTTTGGGATGAAAAAGAGGTTGAGATGGCTGTCCATAACTCTATTCTTTAAAGAAAATGCTTTCCCTCTTTTCCTTGCTCATTTTCTTGAAAGTCATAGATCTGAGTCCTTTGCATCTCATGTGGTGGCAATGAAAAGCTGTGATCCCAGTTTTACACTTAGTTGTACTTTGCCAGGCAAACTCTATGATTTTGAAGCTTTTCTGATACAGTGCTAAGTCATTTCTGACTGTATTAACATGTGGCCAGAGTGGCGGATGATGCACTCTTGTATACTAAGCTTTTGTAATTAAGGATACCGGGTTTTGTCTTGTGGACCATGTTTTATCTTATGAAGACTGTTAGAACTCCACAGTTGGTTTCCAGGGGCCTTGTAGGAGACGTTACCTGAAAAATCTGGTGTACTGCATAGCTACATGATTGAATTTGGTAGGTTTGCCCTTTGCAATTTGAAGGGAATAATTCTTGTATTATTTTTAATTTTGTACAAATATTTTGATTTGTCATTGCCTTAACTTTTGTAAAGCAGAGCTGATTATAATTCCTTCTTTGCAAGGAATCATTATAAAAAATGGGAAAAAAAATTAAAAATACTGCAAAGTGTATTTCCACCCTGAACTATAAATACACTATGGAAATGTGAAGTGTGTCACACGTAGATCTGTAATCCTTCAGGGGTAAGGTTAGCCTTTGATGGACCATTCAAAGGACCAACTGCAGTATGAACAGGTTTTTAAATTTCAGATGGTGAGACTTTAAAATAGAATATAATCGTGTTTGTAGTAACCATTCTGACTGAGGTGCTAAATTCACAATAGCACGTTTATTTTTGACACCTATGTGCTATCTGTAGCAAACTTTTAGAGAAGTCCCAGCTCCTGATGGTTCTTCGATGTTTGGATGACTGCCTTATGTGGCTGTGTTTTGATAAGCTCCCCATCTTTATCTTGCCATTTGATGCTAGCTTGACAGAAAATACCTGTGTGCCTTGTAGTTATGCACCTTTGCTGAACAAGTCTTTGCTTTTTTGCTCAAAACCAGTCTGATGAGGGAGTGGGTGGTGGTGAAGGAAAGCAGCTGCTGTTCTTGCTGTTCCCTCAGGAGGTTTTATGTGTTTCTAACAGTAATGCTGCAAGTCAAGCAGGACTTCTCCAGGTCAGCAAGTTTTCCCCTCTGTGAACTTGATTGTGGGCTTTTCTATAGTAACCCTAGTGCCCAGTCTTATTAAACAGGGCGGTACCGCTGAGTGTATATTTCTGGTGTCTGGAAAACAAAGATCTCACTTGAATGATTGCTGGATTTGTTTATTTTTTCAGGCACACTGTTGAATGAATGACTGCCAATGCCTCAATAAAGAGCTCAGCAAAAAAAGCACCCATGTGGTTGGTTGCTTAGTTTTGGAAAGAAAAAATCCAGCATTGTTTTTTATATACGTGGTGTAAATCTCAAGCCCCTCTGCTAACTTCATTGGTGTGTCTTTGTACATAGTTTTTCTTTCTGAGAGATTCTGAGAGTAAAACACAGCCTATAATTTAACAGCAGAAAGACCCTTCTGAAATGTTTTACAAGTAATTCACTTGCACTGAACTGGTAAATTGAGAAGTCTTTACATTATTTGGCATAGTTTTTATTTTTGATCTACAACCAACAAATGCTGGAAGTTACTTAATACTTAGGCTAGCAAAATGCAAAGAATAATTCAACAGCTTAATAATGTCCCCCTTTAATTACTTTTTGCTCTCTTTTTATATTTAATTTTACATTGAATTAAGTGTTCCTTAGAGTAATTCAGATGTTAATTAGTTAAATGGATTATTCATGATGGAAGAAACTTTAATTGAAGTGAAAACAAACATCTTTGCATATGTGTGTACAAATCCAAGCAATATTTTTTCAGTAAAGCTTGTATATTTTTAGCTAATTTACAGCAGGAACAGACACTTCTGTAGCTGAAGCTACAAGTGCTGATTGGAAATTTCAGTTGGACTAATAGAAATAAAAATTAAAGCATCCATCTTCCTGAAAAATCTGTGTTTTCACTGTTTTCAAATTACCTAAAATAATTGACTAGGTGGGCTTTGCACACACAGGTTGTGCTATGGATTTAGTGTAGATAATCACAGAAATACTGTTTATCAGAAGTTTTCTTTCCTTTGCAAAGGGTTGTCATCAACTCAAATGCTTTTGTCTGAAAATAAAGCATGTCAACTAAATGGACCAGGTACTTAGATGTGTGTGACAGTCTGGAAGTGAAAGCTAGGACTGCTCACAAGGTAGTTTTTATTATGTGTGTAGTTACTGCGTTCTCACTTGGGAATAAAATTTTCTTGAATTATTTTCATATGTGTCATTTTTATATTGTCTGCCTACTAAAGAGGAACTGCTTGGGAAGAATGTGAGCAGGATTCAGAGCCTCTGATTTCTTAGGGCTCAGCAGGAATACATTCTAAAAAAAGAACTTGTCATGTACAGTAGATGATGTAACTGCATCAAATACTTAACCTGTATTGGGGTAATTGTTCTGATTTTTCAAAAGCATTTCTTTCTCTCCACCAAACTTTTGCCAGTGAAGAGGGGTCCTCATCTCTTCTTTTCTTCTGCTCTTATTGTTGAGATCTGGTTGTTAACCTATCTGGAAGGCAAAGCTAAGTAAGTTTAATTTCAGAAGGTTTTACTGTTAGACAGTTTGAAAATTAGTATGTCTAAAGACAAACAGTTTTACAGTAATAGTGTGTAAACCAGATGCTGATACTGCTACAGAAACTTCGCTGAAGATAATAGAGATTTGTTTCGGTACAGTTGTGCTTAGCTAGGAAAATCCATATTGTGAACTTCCTGTGGAGAGGATGCATTTCAGGAGCAAAGCTTACATGAAGTTGTTAGGTAGTGTGTCAATCACAAAGAGGAGAAAGCACAGCACACAGGTAGGGTTAACAGAGTAGATTTTGCTGGGAGGGAAATTGTATCTTAGTGTCCTGGGTAAAGCAGCAAGGTAGTCCCTTAGGTAAAAGCCCTGCCTGTTACTGAGGTTATCTGACACCTCTTGTTAGGAGGCTGTGCTTTACAGTGCCTACAGGTTTGTCAGCTGGAACCACTTGGGCTGAAATTTTTATAAGTTGTTTATCTAGCCCAGAATGATACTACTTTTTTTTTTTCTTTGAATACTTCGGTTACCTCTTTATTATGGAGTAGGGTTTTCTGTCTCCATATTACCCAGATCTGCTTTTAGACTAATTTATAACTCATTGAAATCTTAGAGGCAATTTAAATTTTGGCAGTTAGATCTTTGAAAATTTCTTCCTCCTTGAGTATCTTCCCAGCTTTCCTTGTGCTAATGAAATTGCACATGCATCCATCCCACAAAGTGGCTCAGTGTGGTGGTGCCTGATGCTATGGGGATGAGGTTGGACTGGTTTTGCTTTGTCTGTTTCTGCACTAAGACAACCAAGCTGAGGGTGTGAATAGGGAAAACAGGGAGCACAGGCCAGCTAAAAGTTATGTGGACACAGTGAAGGCATGAATGAGTCGGAGGGGAGAGCAGAGTTCATAAGGAAGAGCTGTGATAAGGGAAGAGAAGTGAATTTGTCTGGAAAAAGAGATTGGAATGTGAGGCAAGGCATGCCTGAAGGGGAGTCTGAAATGAAAATCCCACCAGGGAGGCTGGGAGTGGGAATTGACAAAAGGGAATCGAGGGAATAGTCTAGGGATGGTTCTTTGCAAGGACATGAGGAAGCTGAGGGAGACTAGAATGAGGTCAGATGATGATCTGAGGGTGGGGAAGAAGTAGGATGGGACCCAAGGACAGTTTGGTTAGAAAGGAACTAAGGAAGTTTATGCAGTATGAAAAGGCAGAAGATAACAGCACTCTTTAAATGTGAGGATCTAGGGGGACAGCACACTGCTGACATTGCAGGTTGCTCTGTTAGTTCATATGTCAGAGATATGCAAGATCAACTTGCAAGTGCCATTAAGATAGGAAAATCAGGTGTTCAGGGTTATCAAAATGGGACAATTTAGGTGGTTCTTCTTCTTAGTGTGACATACAAAAAATATAAAAAGTATCAAAGCATAATTACCAGTACTTTATTCACTTGTTACCATTTATAGGTCAGTGTTTGCCCACCGTTACCCTTCAGCAGTATTAGATCTGCATTCTCCCTATATAGTTAATGTAGGAACCCGCCACTCTGTTGGAGGTAGTAGTGGTTTAGGACTCCAGATGTGTGGGAGACCATAATGGACAATCACACACAGACCAATGTGATCATGTGAATGCCGTTTATTATGGGTTACACAGTTGCTTATATATCTCATCATCCCTAACGTGCGCTACTATCCCCTACATGATTGGTCACTACTTAAAAGCCATGCACCTTTGATTATACATGACTTGTGATTTCTGGCTGTCCACGCAGTGGGCACACAGTAGTCTCTTCCCTTACAGTTCACACAGCAGTATCTTCCCTTATCTCCAACTTGCAATCCCTCCTTC